>JAJOOD010001019.1:0-147685 GCA_029582525.1 Solanum tacnaense | reverse complement strand
ACTGAGAGTCACCAAAGACTTGTAAGTGTAATTGCTTCATGTCGACGGCCATCTCAAGTCCAAGTATCAACGCTTGGTATTCAGCGACATTATTAGAGAAACATTGCTTCAAAGTAAAGGAGAATGGTAGAATCTCTTCTTGCGAAGTGATGAACACCACGCCAGCGCCAGCTCCGCCACGATGTGCAGCCCCATCAAAGTATATTTTCCAAGGAGGTTGAATTTCAATACACATCGCATCTTCATCAGGAAGATCATCAATTAATTCCCAATCGTCGGGTATCGGATGGTCTGCCAAGAAATCAGCTAATGCTTGTCCCTTCACAGCTTTCTGAGGGATGTACACAATCTCAAACTGTTGGAATTGGAGGTACCATCTTGCTAGTCGATCACTAAGGACAGGTTTTGACATAACAAACTTGATGGGATTTGCTCTAGAAATAAGGCGGACAACATGCGCTTGAAAATAATGCTTCATCTTTTGAATTGAAAAGACAAGTGCCAAGCACAACTTTTGAATTGGCAAATAGTTCAGCTCATTCTGTGTCATCGTTGTACTTAAGTAATAAAGAGCGTTTTCTCTGCCTTCACTATTCTTTTGAGCTAGCAGGGCTCCTACAGACCTTTCCTGTGCCGCAATGTAGAGTATCAATGGCTTTCTAGGTATAGGGGCTGCCAAAATCGGAGGTTTCGCTAGATACGATTTAATACTTTTAAAGGCATCGCTACATGTTTGATCCCAATTAAAAGGAGCACCTTTCTTCATGAGATGACCGAATGGTTGGCATCTTCCCGCTAGATTTGAGATGAATCTCCTCAAGTAGGCTAACTTTCCTTGGAGACTTTTTAACTCATGAATATTTTGAGGCTCAGGCATCTTCGATATTGCATCAACTTTTGCTTGATCAATTTCAATTCCTCCATGTCTCACAATAAAGCCAAGGAACTTGCCAGAAGTAACTCCGAAGGCACATTTCAATGGGTTCATCCTTAGTTGATATCTTCAGAGTAACTAAAACACCATTCTTAAGTCTTTCTATCAGAAGCATGTACCCAACAATCTTGTTTATCCCATGTTCCGATCACATCCCAAGAATTCCCCTCTCATTCTTAAGTCTTTCTTTGTTATTTTTACTGTTTTGTTTTTGCTATACTAGTGACAAAACTCCCATTGTTAATTGACACTTTTGTGTCCCCCTTTAATTTACAATGTTTTTAATCATTAATGTCTTTAGCTACGACTAGTTAGAACTGATTTTATTTTTCTATTAATTCTCAAATCACTCCCTTGGGACTCGACCCCAACCCTTGGTTGGGTTATTATACTATTGCACGATCGTAGACGCTTGCATCGGAAGTTGTGTCGTTGATTATGCAAACATCAATAAGCTTGGTTAATACAACGAAGGATCCATCTTCTACATTACTTGGATCAATACTATCACGAATACCATCATACAAAATACTTTTGGTATATCTGATCATTTGACTAAGCAAGAATGATGGTAGAAAAGGAACAAATGGCTCCCAATCATTAGTAGTTGTATAATCAGATGAGCATATCGTGTCCTGTGATAAATCATTATTCCAAGAATATCTGGTTATGGAAGAAGGAAATGCTGGAGACTTAGAGGTGTATCGCAATTGGGAATTCGGAGGAAGCCTATCATCTCCACCTCTCAATCTTATATTTTCTCCTGAATGAGATGAACCATCCAGCACTAACTTTTCTTCCAAACCTATAGAGAACAAGGAAGGCATAAGGCACATCATCCCAACATGCTAAAACATTTATAGTCGAAGGTTACCTTTGTCATGTGGAATTTTGCTTGTCTCATGGCTAGTGACATGCTGCTTTGTGTGAAGAAATCTACAGGAGTTCCCTTTGATGCACTCATTGCTAATTGATCCATTGAATTAACAACACTTCTTTTCCTTGTCTTGAGAACATCCAACCTAGAAAGACTAGATACTATCAAACTTGGTTCCTTGTTAACCTATATGGAAACTTTAAGACATTAAAAAAAAACCCAACCTTGGTGATGATTTCTTTAAATCACCAATATCCTCCTTGCCTGAAAAGTTAGTCAATTTTTCAGCATCCAGATGTTGACCAGGAGGCCGGATTCTTTCAAATATAGAATCTTCCACATTAGAATCTGCAAATGCACCTATGTGAGTCTACAGAATACCATATGATACGATTTAGAAATTCTTCAATTAATAAACGGGTAATAGTTTAGCTACAGGTTCTTGTTGAGTAGCAAGGCCTTATTAAGTGTTGTTCAAGCGAATTTTATTACCATCTACTCGGAAGAAATATGTCAATAAAAAAGACTTCAAGCTAACAACTGATCAGTCTAAACACAAAAAGATCTGTGTAATCCTAACGGATCGACCAAGGACACGGGCTATTTAGTGCAAATTGTTTCCTATATTACATTATTTGGTAGCCCCTTAGTTTTTATCAAAAAGTATACCATTATATTGCTAAGATGAAATATGATTTGTTTTTTTTATAAATATCAATTTCAACCTCTATGTTAAATTAAACAAAAATATAGTACTAATGGTATTATGTGTATCTTCTTCTCTTTTTTATGAAAGTTTAATCGTGCATTACGTCCTTAAATGTAGAAGGCATCAACAACAGTATACCAAAGAGGTTCAGCTCCATACACCACGCGGCAGTACCACAACTAACTTGTGACAGGCAGTGCTCTAACTCTTGTCAACATTTGCATGTTAAGCACTAGTAATATAGTTATTTGTATTTACCTGTGTGCTTAGAATAACTCCTTACTGACAATCATATGAAAAAATAAACCTTCCTTGGCTCACTAGAAATCTAAAATAGCATGTATCCTCTCTTTTAAGGTAACCTGTGAAACTAGAAATTCACCATGAACAATCCCTCTATTCAGTCAAGAATTATTTTGAAGATTGACAAGGAAGCATCGATCACCTACGAGGAACAAGTTCCTCAAACTAGGTTTACTAAACAAAGAAGTTTCCATGCAAGAATAATAATTCTAAAAGCACTGAATGACGTGGGATGATTTGTGCAATAACCGTATTGTGTAATGATTCAAAATTATACAAGGAAGGGGAAACACGTATAATGAATAACCAAACTTTTCGTATGATTCCAAATCCTACAAGAAGTAGGAGGCACTACAAAGTTATTTGAGTTAAAGTCAACGAAGGAAAGATCTTTGGGTCTATAAATAGGGTAGCGTGTTGTCCAAAGAAACCTGTGTACTTGCATAGACAGAGATACAAGCAGAACACAATTACATGTTGAGAGAGTTCTTTATTGACGATTTTAGTTGCTGCGAAGAATACAATGGAAGAGTTTATTCTATTTTGTTTGGGTCTTTTGTTAAGTTGTCGTTTTAGTTACTTAGAATTGTCTAGTGTAGTTTTGATATTTTGGTTTGGGAACCTGATGACTTTGGTGAACATAAGCCGTGGGGGTTTGTGTTGAGTTTAGGAATTAGAATTTATAATTTCTTAAGTTACATAAGGTTGTAATCTTTTGTAGTTTGAAGTAGTGAATTAGTAAATATTAAGTTAATTATTACTTAAGTACTGTTTTACATTAATACCTAACTTTGAAGTACAAATAAACTAAGGACCAGCCGTTCATATGTGTTCCTTAGAAGAATTAAGGAGTGCATAAGTCCAACACCCACTTCCTTTCCCTGAGTGCCTTTTTCCAACTGTGCGAGGATTTGTTTACAAAAAAAAAAAAGAGTCATCAAGGTTCTGAATCTTTCTCACCCAATCTTGCGGCTCTTTCTCAACTTCAAATCCCAATGTATACATAAGTTTATGTCCTGTCGTGTAAACCTGATGAGTCATCATATCCTTTTGGCCAAAATATTTTAAAAAGTGTGTAAAGAAATTCTCACAACATCGTCATCACACTACTTATCCTTCTAGAATCTGAACTATTTCACTGTCAACTTAAAATTGATGTCATTGCTAAACTTCATATCTCTCCATGATATATCCCCACAATCACATACTCAAGGTAGTTCTAGTCCCTCCCCCCTTCTTGCTATCTTCTATTTATATCAAATATTTGAACCTCCTGAATTATAGTATGTGTTGGGAATAATAATTCAAAGAGAGAGTAGGAAGCCTTAATTGATTAGGATTTGTTATTTATGGTATTTATTTATATATGTTTAATTAGGATTTGTTAGTTAGAGTTGTTCCTAATCCTAGTTTAATTTGGTTTTTACTTTTGAAAATAGGGATGTTACTATTTATTTTCAAGATATAGAAAATATTGAATACACAGAAATATACAAAAGATGCAAGAGTTTATAAATAAAATATGTTCCTTCAAATTGGTATAAGAGCTTCTACGATCCTAGTAGAAGATCCAAGAGTTTCTGCTGCCGGCGAGCGGTTATGACCCATATATGCCGCCCATCTGGCCAACAATCATGTTGACAAAGGCTAGATGAAAGATATATGCATGAAAAGCATGCAAAGAACAAAGACTTACAAAAATATTGTAGATTTAATGAAGTGCAACCAAACACAAGAAAAAAAAAACTCTTTTCTAAATTAAAAGCTAGAGAGAGTTAAAAAAAAAAAGAGTTCATGGGAAGGGCATCAACTAGAGTTAGTGAGAGAGTACTCCAACACAAAAAACAAAAATAAAATAAAAAGAAAATGAGTTGGTGGAAACGACATCAATGCGAGTTGGAGAGAGAGTGCTCCAACACAAACAAATAAAAAGAAACACAAAAAGAAAAGGAGTTGACGGGAAGGGCATCAATGAGAGTTGGAGAGAGAGTACTCCAACACAAAAAAATAACAACCAAAAAGAAAAAGCTTTGGTGGGAAAGGCATCAACCTTGGAAGTTGGATAGAAGTGCTCCAACACAACCAAGATAAAAAAATATCGTGAGTTGGAGAGAAAGTGCTCCAACACAACCAACATAGAAAATATCGTGAGTTAGATAGAAAGTGCTCCAACACTTGGAAGTTAGGGAGAAGTGCTCCAACACAACAAAGAAAAACAATATCGTGAGTTGGAGAGAAAGTGCTCCAACACTTGAAAGATGGAGACAAAGTGCTTCGACACAACCAAGAAAAATAAATATATGACAATTGAAGAGAACTCCAACAATTAAAGATTGAAGAGAAGTTCTCCAATACAACAACAATGACAAGAAAGAAATTGACAATTGAAGAAAAGTGTTTTTCAATACAACAACAATGACAATAAGAAAGAGGTAAGAGTATACAACTTTAAATTACGGGGGGATGTTGGAAATAATAGTTCAAAGTTGGAGTATGATTCCTATAATGATTAGAATTTGTTATTCATGGTATTTACTTGTTTATGTTTAATTAGGATTTGTTGGTCAAAGTAGTTCCTAGTCCTAGTTTAACTTTGTTTTTACTTTTATAAATAGGAATAATACTAGTTATTTTCAAAATACAGAATACACAAAAATATACAAAAGATACAAGAGTTTATAAATAAAATACTTTTCCTTCTGTATGTAACTTTTTTGTTCCATTTTTGAATCTTACAACAGTTCCTTTATAGGCTCTTCAACTATTTGATACCATTAGTATGAATGCATGATACCTGAACTACACGAGTGCTAGATACAGTGCTCTAGATGAATACATTTTTGCCTCCTTTTCATTAATAACTCTTCCGTTACCTTGCGATCTTCTCAACTTTTCCAATCACCGGATTCCCGACAACATATTTCCTCCTATGATTCTCCTAGTGGTAACCTTGGCTAAGTCATCGAGACCCTCCTATGATCGATGCACCACATGCTAACCCTGAATAAGTCATCGAGGCATCTTAAATTTTTGCAATTAAGCACTTCTGCTAATTGAAATTTTTCACCTCCACATTTGGGATGATCTTACACTTCTTTAGTTAACTTGATCCTTTGTCTTTAGACTGCTTTGATCAATAGAATCTAATGATTGAAATACATCCATGACACAAAATTTCACACCTCAGAAATCCAACTAAGACTATACAAGGGGGAAAATAGTGGACCATGGAGGGTCCATGGGTCGTGAATAGGACCACGGCCCGTCACCCTCATCGTGGTTCACACCCAACAATGATGTGGAGGACCATGGACACCTACACGGGCCATGGAACTACACATGGGTCATAAGTTTGGTCGTTGGAACAAACCAGAACCACCGAAGGCCCTATGAGGAACCACAAACCACTAGACGGTCCGTCAAACCCCACATGGACTGTTAAGTGGCCCATGAAAAATGACCTAGTACCGCCCCAAATTCTATGAGGAAACACGGTTGCCCATACATCCCGTGGTGCTTCACACGGTCCGTGAATGGGCCCGTGAAAGAAGTCTGTCAGCTTTTAAGTCAGGGTTGTTTTGGTCTTTTCCTTTATGAGTTAGTCACTTAAACTACGTCATTTGATACCTACACTACGTCGTTTTACTTAGACGAAGTCTAATAATCTAGTCAGTAATAACCTATAACCCTCATTCTCCTAAAATCATCCAACTTAGAAAAAATATGAAGAGAAAGAGGCACCAATTTCTCCCAACAACAAAAAGAGGTATTCTTCAAAGTTCAGCCCCGAAATCCAAAGGATTGCTCTGTAGTTTCCGTCACCGGGTATGTGGGATTTCACAAGTGGGACCTTCCACCCATTAAGTCCATAGAATTCGGTGAGTTTTTCGATTTCTCATAATCTATTCAGAACTACATTTTCCAGATTTTGATGATTTATATTTATTTTAGCTATTATAGTTCCCATGATCTAAATAACATAATTCTTGGTAATTTAGTGTAATTTTAATGTATAGAATTCAAAACCCTAGCTTTTATAAACTATCAACTCATAAATTTTATTTGCTAGGAAGATCAGCAAGAAAATCATGCTTCAGAACTCAATTGCCATATATTTCAGTATATTTATGTTGCATTTTCAAATAGCATGCCAGTATTTTGAGCTACTTAGTATCTCAATTACATTTTTTCTATATACATATTCAGTTGGGAGTACACTTAGCACAGAGTTGGACCAGGGTTCGATCTACCCTCACAGTCCCAGAACTACATTTCCACGTAGGTTTAGAAGTCCCCTCAATAGGGCATTAATTTTAGTCATCACGCCACAATCATCCCTGAATACACCTGGCAAGGTATATTGGGTCCTTTCAATGGAGCGTATACATCGAACTCCACATTTAGCTTACACGGTGTATGGCAGTTAATAGTAGCTTCCACAGTGATACTCTTATTGCATTGACCATGTTATTAACATTTACTTCAGTATTCAGTTCAACATGTTGTCTTCATGATTAGTACTTGGTCCTTGCATCTAGCTCAGTTTAAAGTTATACTTCAATACAACTTATTACCATGATCAGCCTATATTGCCAGTATTACATTATTTTGTTTGTCACTTGGCTTAGCATATCTATATCATACATGCTCAGTACATTCAAAGTACTGACACATACATTTGCGCTTCATCATTTTATGATGTAGGTTCATGCGCTCAACATCCAGATCACACTTAGTTCGATTCCCAGTCCGAGTTCAACAACTTCATTGGTGAGTCCTCATACTTTGAGGACAATAGCCATGCTTTACTTTCCGGTCTTTACTTTCAGTTTTGAGTCCTATAAGAGTTAGCTGGGGGAATGTCCCAACAACTCAACTCAGTTAGAGGATTTTCAGACATAGTAGTAGATACAACTCGAGTTGTTAAGTGTTGTTTCAGTCATCACTTGATTTTTATTATATTTAATATATTCAAACTACTTGGCTTTTTCTCTTTTCCAGATGTCCACTTTGTTAGCTTCCACGTAGTATGTGATTTAATTAGTTATATTTCACTATGCTTGCTATGCCAGACTCAGGGTCAGCTTGGGGTTACTCGTCATCCTAGGTCCCGTGTTACATCTAGGGCGTAGCCTCGGGGAGTGACAAACATGGTGTGAGAGCATCAGGTTCAAAAGTCGTAGGGTGTCTCAAAGCCGCACTAAGTATAGTCTCTTTCATGAATGTGAAGCGCGCCACAACTATGAGAGCGCGGCTACTAGTTGTTTTAAGAAAAACTTCACTTATTTTGCTATTCTTATTGTGTGTGAAATGTGAGTTAAATTCTCCTTTCTAATTGGTCATTGTGTGTTTTAGATCATGCTCCTCGCAGAGCTAACGCGTAGAATGCTAACGTACTTCTTCTAGTCCCGAACCATGAGGTTACTAATACAAAGTTCTGTAATGCGATCGAGCTTTTGGCTCAAACCGTAGCCAACCAGAGCAATCATCACTCCCCAATTCCTGCAAACACCACTGGTGGATCAACAACAACTAGGGTTAGAGACTTTTTTTGTATGAATTCGCTAGAGTTCTAGGGTCGAAGGGTGGTGAGAACTCACAGTACTTCATTAATGAGGTTAAGAAGATTCTTGGAGTAATGCAAGTGACTAGGGCTTAGAGTGTTGAACTAGCATCCTATGAACTCAAGGATGTTGCTCATATCTTGTTCACAAAGTGGAATGAAAATAGGGGTGAGAATGCAACTCCTGTGATGTGGGACTGATTTACTGGAGCTTTTCTGGAGAGGTTCTTCCCGAGAGAGTTGAGAGAGGTTAAGGGCCAGGAATTCATAAACTTGAAGCAGGGTTCAATGTCAGTCCAAGAATACGGACTGAAGTTCACCCAACTCTCAGGTATGCTCCACATATGGTTGTTGATTCGAGAGCACAAATGAGCAAGTTGTTGTTTAGAGTATCTGATCTAGTAAAGACCGAGTGCAGGAATGCTATGCTATTAGGGGATATGGATATCTCTAGATTAATGACTCATGCTCGGCAGGTGGAGGGAGATAAGCTTAGGTAAATTTCTAAGGACTAAAAAAAGGCTAGAACAAGAAATATAAAAACACTAAGTAGAGGTCGGGCGGTGGAAATCATTCACAATTTCGGCAGAGGCCTACATCCCCAACACCTTCATCAGCTAGCACTATGTTTCCCAGGTTTCGTTTGGATTAGAAATCTAGGGCATCAAACTCTACGTCTCAGGGGAGTGCCTTAGCTAACTGGACTTTTCCAAAATGTAGTAAGAACCATCCTGGTGAGTTTCTTGCTAGCAGAAAGGGGTGCTTTTGATGTGGTCATTCTGGTCATATATTGAAGGGTTTCCCTTCTTCCAGGAAAGGATAGGGAGGTAACATGACTCATTTTACAACTTCAGCAGCGCCAGCAGGTCGCCCTATTCAGCAGGGTGCCTCATTTGGTTCATGTGGTGGTCAGTGCCAAAATAGGTTGTATACTCTTTAGGCTTGCCAGGACCAGGAAGATTCTCTTGATGTGGTCACTGGTACGTTACGAGTCTACCATCTAGATGTTTATGCATTGTTAGATCCAGGGACTATACTTTCTTTTGAAACTCTCTATATAGAAGTAAACTTTGGTGTCAGTCCAGAAAATCTCTCAAAACCCTTCTAAGTCTCCACTCCAGTTGGTGACTCAATTTTACCTAGACGGGTATATAGAAATTGCCCTACCACAGTTCTGAGAAAGTCACCTCCGCAGACCTGATAGAGTTAAATGGTAGATTTCAATGTCATTTTAGGAATGGATGGGTTACATTTCCTTTATGCCTCAGTCGATTGTAGAACTAGGATGGTTCGGTTTTAGTTTCCAAGTGACTTAGTCTTAAAGCGGAAGGGTAGTAACTCAGTACCTATAGATCAATTTATCTCTTGCCTTAAGGACAAGGAAATGATTTCCAAAGGGTATATATCATGTTTCCTCTTAAAGAGACCTTAAAATGAGATGATGATCAAACAAATTTGAAGGTATCATGAATGGTTCAATTACTAGGATATATTATGAACAAACTTCTAGGACTGGGAGATGGAGAAATTTTTGTATGGTTGAACACACCAACAACATATTAGACACATGGAGCTAGCTGGGAGCAAGCATGGTTTATTTACTATCATATCTTTTTATATGAATTTTCTTGTGAGAGAAGAATATTCCTTCTGTCACGAATCCATTTGAAATTCTAGAAATGAGAAAGGTGTGTTTCTTTGTGTAGTTTGCGGCAAGGGGCATGATCTTAACAACAAAATATTTAAGGAAAATGAGGTTTACCTATGTTAGTTGGTGTTTTATGTGCATGAGTGAGGGTGGACATGTATATCATCTCATTTTCCATTGTACAGTAGCTAATAGGCTATGGAGGGTGGCTCTTAACCTTTTAAAGATGCAATGGGTAACGTTGGACGCAATTAAAAAAGCTTTGAAAAGTTGGACTCACATAAGAAAGAAGAAGGGAAAAGAGGCACGAACATTAGTAGCTATGTGGTTATTTATAAAGAGAGAAATATAATGGCTTATGAAGGAGTGGGGAAAATGTTTTTAAAATTGCAAAGTAGTTTTCTCTCTAGTTTTCTTTTTCTGTAATTTTGAGCTCCTTATCTTAATAAAAGATTGGACTTCTTTTATTGAGAATCATATTTTGGTGTAGGTTCTTTAAAATAACTTGTATACAAGGTTCCCTCACTTGTTTATAAAATGATTTACCTTACAAAAAAGAGAAACAAATGATAGTACATTGTCATGTGATGAAGAGAGTAGATGGAGTGATTTGTCTGAAAAATTGGCAATATGCTTAAAATCCACTAGATAGCATGCTTCTTGAGTCCATTAGGAATATAGGAATGGGTAAACATTGTTTTAAGTCCATTGTTCAGGAAAGTGAGAGCTTCATCTCTTTAAGTTATATGAGCTAGTTAAGCTTCGAAGATTTGAAGAAATAAAAGTGAAGAGAAGGGACACTTCGAAGGCAGAAGCATAAGAAGAAAGACTTAGTGTTCTGTATGTTTTTAGGGAAATTCCAGAATGGGTTGGGTTATATGTCTAGGCTTGGTTGAATTTTTCTAGTAGCTAAGACATAAAGGAATTCATAAGGCTTTTCACAATCGAATTAGAATGAGTAAATTCTTGTATCGAGCTTGACGTGAAGATTAGTTTGGAACGTCAAAAGTCAAAGATATGTTGCAAAATGTGGAATTTTTGGTAGGTTTCCGAGTCACTAATTCCATGAAAACGACTAAAGTGGGCATCACACCGCTATAATGGAACATGTGTGCAAGATCTATAGTGGGGGGAGCCACTATGGTGATGCTACTATTGCATGACGGGCCGCTATAGTGGGGTAAGTCAGGGTCCTATGCAAAAAATTTCAAAACCTCTTATTTTCTTCAACTTAGTTCTTGGGAGAAGGGAAGACGATTTACGGCAGTTCCAAACCGTTTTTCCACCAAACTTTTCGGTAAAGGCAAGTTCATTTTCCCCCTATCGTTTAATTTGATTCGTAAGCCTTATAATCTAAGGTATTACTCTTGGGGTAGGGTTTTGACTTTAATTAATTGTGATAAACACCCTTGTTGGGTAGAATGATCATGAATTAGCCTAGGGTTTATGATTTGGTTATAATCCATATATGATAGGCCATTATTGATTGAGTGTTGTATTTTTCATTATTGTTTAGACCAAGAACAAGCCAAAAAACTTTTACAAAGGAAAAGCTCAGATTCTTTAGTGTTTTCAAGACTTGATTCGAGGTAGATCATGGTTGTGTATTTTCCAATTTATGTATAAATGCATGCCTACTTCTTTATAGATTCATTTGTGCAATACATGTTGGAAAAACCTAAAGGAGGAATATTAAATGACATGATGTTGATAATCTCATGCAATGAACCTATTTATTTTACCTGTTTCTCCAGGTATGATTTTTCATTGTGATTGTGATTGTCCATGATGTTCTGATTGCTGGTTGGATCGGGTACAATGCAAGTATAGGAATACTAATGGTTGTCTCGTGTACCACACACTATACAAATACTAAAATTTGTTGGTTTAGATACCACATTGATACACTAAATATTTCTGTGTGGATTCCATGAGAGAACAATGTATGTGCATTTGTGACTATGTGGGACATTATTTATGCATTGGTAGATTCAGGATAATTGTTATTGGGAATCTGTATTGTATTGTGATTGTTGGTATGTGTATCTTTTGGCTTGTTTTACTATTTTATAGTTCTTCACTTACATTCATATTTTTGAATTGACTGTATGATCCTACTAGTACACTCTGGTTGTGTATTGATATTGCAATTGCTCTTTTCTTGTTGAGTATAGGTCATATTCAGGCAACTGATATGAGACCTCAGTTGAAAGATGTGTGACCATTTGAATTCAAGGGTGAACTACTCTTCTGGGCTACCATGGATTCTTCTCCATTTCTTTGTCCATCTTTTCAAACATAGACACTTAGACTATCAAATTTATGCTTCTAGCTTCCCCATTATTAACTATTTAGAGTTTGGTACTATGACTTCAAATTCTAGGAGTTGTTTTATGCAACGTATATTTTTAATTGGTTGAGTTTATGAGAACTAAATCCCTCATTTATTTTTAACTACTTTTCTTTTTTTCTAATTCTTGATTAATCTTCTTGCTATGAGTTTGATGTGTATTATTGGGCTAGTAATTGATTCTCCCACCAAAGGATAGTGTGAGTGCCACATACAACGGTCTGGATCGTGACAGTGTTGACAAAGAAGGTGATACTTGTCCACAAAATTTTATTTCTTTCTTTGAATTCTCCAATAGTTGATTTTTTATAATATGTTTGATTGTGATCTTGAAATTAATAGTGATCTTTCATATGAAGAAACCTTGAATGAAATTATTTTTGTGTGACATCTTTTTTTACCATTTATATACATATGAAGAAACCTTGAATGAAGTTATTTTTGTGTGACATCTTTTTTTACTATTTATATACATATGAAGATACTCAGGCTTGTGTTGAAAGTGTATCTTATGTTGATAGGAGCTAAAATGGTGTAAAAGGTTGTTTTCGTTACCCAATTGGATATTATTTCCTTTCGACTCTGCTGACACCTTAGAAGTGTGTGACTTGGTCATTATATCACCTTGAAAGTAATTTTATCTAAATAGAGGATCACTTGAACTTTATGTTTCCTGAAACAATATGATATTGCCTACTTGGTATTTTGACAGTAATGACACTTTCTTTTATATTCATGATTGTGTTCGGACCAGCATGCGCACACTTTGACTCTCACCAGCAATAGATACCTGACAACTCTGTCCCAACATGGCTAGAATAGATAGAAAGAAATCAGTTAGTATTTTGACATTGGTGCTTGTTTTGGTTATTTTATTAAAGGTTTTAAATTTTTATAGTTATTATTGTCAATTGATTTCTTTACTTGTGTATTTCTTCTATCTTTTACTTCGTTGTTTCTAAGTTAATATGTCCTTCCTATCTTGAATTACATTAATGTATCTCATAGAATTAGTCAAAATGTACAAGTTGATTTGAAAGTCGCCCTTATAGAAAAATGATTACAAAGGTAACACATTTGTGCCCTTTATGTTTTTTTTTAAAGATTCTTCACACTTAACTTGTGAGATAATAAATAAAAAATAAAGGGAAAAATACTAGCTTAATAACAATGCTCATCCTTTGGTTTTCCTTTTGGAAACACGGAGAAATAGTCTAGGAAACCTAAGCATTACTAGTGTGAGTTTCTTCTCCTATTTTTATAGGACATTTAATGATGCTACGCATATGATATTTGGTTTAGATAGTAGAAAAAAGGATTAATAATTGCATTTCTTTTTACAGGTTAAACATATGGTTTGGCAGGATAAACAAAGTTATATAAGCAAAACAAAAAAAACAATATATACATCTATCTATACTACCTTAAAAGTATGAACTCCCTAATTTGAATGTTAAATTACTATAATACCCCAACTTAAAACACCCAATTTATTATATATTCTATATTTAATATTAAATTCATATACACTATATTATATTAAATGCATACAACTTTTCACATTGATGGGTAGTAACTTTTCCGAAAGGTTCTAATTTTTTTATTATAGAATTGTGACTTTTTCGACGAGTTATGACATTTCCGAAAAGTTTTGATTTTTATGAAGGGTTGTGACTTATCTGAAAAGACACGGTAAGCACTTTTTCATACTATCCTTTGTTGTTTATAAATAGAGGGGGTTTCTCACACTTTTAAACTACGAATTTTTTAAGTTTTCTATTCTTCTACTTAAAACAAGGAAGATTGTCAGAGTTGTTCAATTATGCAATTACAATATTTTTTTGTGGGTAAATTAGATAGATCAATAAAAGTTGATGCAAAAAGGAGAATGAAATAACCCAACTTCAAACGAGAAGAGTATCGTGATAATTAACATGCACTCATTTTCATAGCCATAAAATATACTTTTGCAGCAACTCTTCCTTCACAAGAAGTTCAATGATTTTCCGTTGCACAAACTACAACTTGGTATTCAGAATCTGAAAAGTCTTGAACTGTTGGAGAAAAAGTATTTGATCAAAACTCGTTTGAAGAATCCAAACTACATTTAATAAGTACTCTTTCGTTTTCAATTTATTTGTTGTACTTTTATTTTTATTCAATTTAATATAGAATGTTCTTTTTTTCTAGAATTTCGAAATCAAAAGGTGCTAGCTGTGCTTGCCACCTTGCAAACATTAATTTTAATGTTGTTTGAAATCTTTGTCAAACATATATTTAACTGACTGAGCATCTATTTTTATCACAAATTTTTTTACTGTAAAGATCATCCTAAAATTTTAAAACACATTTAACGATAGTTAACATTTCATGAGCTACCGTTGCATATTTTCTTTGAGCATCGCTCCATTTTCCTGAATGAAG
Organism: Solanum tacnaense; assembly: GCA_029582525.1. Lineage (NCBI taxonomy): Eukaryota > Viridiplantae > Streptophyta > Magnoliopsida > Solanales > Solanaceae > Solanum > Solanum tacnaense. The sequence goes on along the minus strand of JAJOOD010001019.1, from coordinate 132,877 downwards.
TCGAATAAGATATTCATTTTTATGATGCGGGTTGATCTATTTTAATATTCCACCATAACCCATATTGGAAGCATCTGTTTCCACAATCTTAGGCCAGGTAGGATTAGCAAGGGTTAAGCAGGGTAGTGACTTAACTCTTTCTTTAATAGTTTTTACCAAATCGGTGAGACTATCAGTCCAGGGTCTTTTATGATCTTTTTTTTAGACTGTCGTATAACGGAGCTAAATCGCGAGACAAATCTTTGTAGAAGGGAGAAATATAATTTAAATTTCCCAAAAATTGTTGCAATTGCGTTCTATCAATATCAGGAAATTTTGACGCGAATTCAATAGATCGTTGTATAGGAGTAATTTTTCCTTGACAAATCAGATGACCTAAAAATCTGACTTATGTTTGGAAAAGACTCATTTTTGGTTTAGAAATCACCAAACAATTTTGAATGACTATTTTTTTGAAAATGTTTAAATGCTTAATATGCATTTTTAAGGTTTTTGAATAAACCAAAATATCATCAATATAAACTATGATTAAATCCAAATAAGGAATAAAAATATCATTCATAATCTTTTGAAATTCTGAGGGAGCATTTTTCAAACCAAATGGCATTACATTCCATTCGTATTGTCCAAACGGAACATTGAATTCCGTTCTGTAAGAATGGTCTTTAAATTATTTGAATTTTCCAATATCCAGATTTTAAATCAAATTTTGAAAAGATATTAGCATCATATAATCTTGTTAATAAATCTCTTTTATTTGGAATAGGATATCTAATCCATTTTAAAAATTTATTCAAAGGTTTATAATTTATAACTAACCAAGGAACACCTCGTTCTTTTTCTGTTGCGTTATTAACATAAAAAGATGTACACGACCATGGTGACTTGGAAGACTTTATCAAACCTTTTTGTGATAAATTACCAATTTCTTTTTTGCAGAATTCAACCAATTCGATATTCATCTGACAAGGACGTGATTTGGTAGGAATATTTTCCTTAGAGAAATCATCTTCATATGGAACAGTCACAATATGCTTTTTCCGATTCCAAAAAGCACTAGGATGATCAGCACAAATATCAATGGCCATCTTTTCAAAAATGATTTTAATTTTTTCCAGTACTTTAGCAGATTTTAAAGTATCGAATATATTCATACTAAATTTCTCAAGTTGTAAATAATCAACATGATTTTGTTTCATTTCTATTAAAGCATTAATATCTCTAGAAATAGGCTCGGTGATAAAAGTATAACTAATATCTTGATTTTTATAAGTAGCAGAAAATCCTTTAGCATTTATATTGGTAAAAGGATAAATTGCATTTATAAAAGGAATTCGTAGAATAATAGGAGGGTATACCTGATTTTTACTAAGAAAAAGAAGTGAGGAATACAAACTTTATTATGGAAAATACGAGTACTATATAATTTATACTTTATATCTAAAGCATGACCAGATGCAAATTTAACCATATGAGTTGTTTCCTCCAAATATTTAGTAGGTACTAGACCTTCTTTACTGCAGCTTACATCAGCGCCACTATCAATCATAGCTATGTTAGTTATAGAAAAAGCGTCATCAATTAATATAGTACATTTAACATACCATTTATGAGCTGCAACAATTTGCATTATCCATAAAAACATATTTTGTTTCGGATCAATATTCAAAGTGTTGGCAAGAGAATTTTCTTTAGCAGTAGATTCATCAACCTTATTTTTTCCTTTGCTATTAGCAGACTCAATCTGAGTAAGACGGTGATCACAAATAATATGATTTTGTTTAAGAAATTTAATTTCTTCCTTCAAATGTTCAATTTCTCCCTTTAAATCATCAAAAGAAGTATCACGAATAACCATGGTTTGTTTAGAAGAGAGTTTATTATAAACTTCAGACAAGGAATAAGGAGCAGAATAATTAAACTCATCTTTAACCTTTTTATTATTAGGAATACTAGATGAAGAGCTAGTTTTACCAGCAGCCAATTGAATGATCTTTTCTCGAAGAGTATTATTAGTAATTTCTTTTAGAAGTTCTATCACATTGTCTGCAGTGATGGTGAACATATTCATGTCTTCGAATTGAGATTGTAGCTTGTAGAATTCATCGTGTTCACAATGACAAATATCACCATGACATTTGGAAGCATCATTCGAATCTTGCTGAACCTTACTAGAAGACTCAGGTTGCTCATCCTCTGTTGCATAACTTGCTTCAGAATCATCATAATCTGATTCGGAACCAGAAGTATACAAAAAACTATAAATATTTTCTTGAATATCTTCATCAAGTTCTAGAGTCTTAAGCTTTTCAAACCTACAATTTGGAGCTATATGCCCAAATTTTCAACATTTATAACATTTAATCTTATCAAGATCTCATCTTGACCTATTCTTGGTAAATCTATGAGATTTACGATGAGCCCTACACTCATCTCTTTCTTCTCTATTCCTTCTTCTAGATCTTCTTTTCTTATGATGAGATATATGATATTCTGATGTAGAAGTTTCTCGGTTGGTAACTTTGGAAGTATCTGGAAAACCGAACTGAGTACAAAAATCTCCCAATTGAGAGTTTTCTCTAAGCTTATCCATCTTAAGTTGTCTTGAGAGTTTTAACTCATTGCACAAATTTATGCCTTCTTGCGAACAAGCCCCAATAAGCTTTTCATAAGTAAAATTACTATAGGGAATAATTCCTTGCGGATCTCTAAGAGTCTTTTTCACTCTTTCTGCAAATAAAGGAGGTAAACCATCAATAAATTTGGCTTTCCAGAATTCGAAACCATCAATCTCTAAGAGTCTTAAATAAGTATCTTTATACCATCTAAACTCACCTAAATATCTACATCTAAGACCATTTAGTAAAGATCTAATGGTTTCATATTGATTGGTAAATCTACCACTAAAATGTTCAAGGATGGTTAAGACTAAGGTATAAACAACGTCTTCTCTATTTTTGACTAAAGCAAATCCTAGGTTATCAATTCCTTCGGCTGTAGCTTTATCATTTATGACTGCTGCCTTTGCATCAAGGGTCATATAATTATCCCACCAACCTCTTAAATGACCCGTAAAACCTGCAATAATCATCTTGCAAATAGTCTTGTCAGTGTTATTAACACTTTTGCAGATGGTAGCATACATGAGAATCCTATGAACTAAAATAGTTAATTGTCTATCAGTCAAACCATCGAGATTTCATTCATAAAAATCTCTTCCACTATAAGAGGTGTTAGTTTGATTCCAATCTCTTTACTCTATTAAGACATCTTGAGGAGTTGGTCTGGGATAGTAGTAAGTTTGCATACTAGGTTTTGTAGCATACGTATTACCACTATTCTTCTTTGGATAACCATGAAGTTTATTAACTTCCATTTCCACGTTTGTCTTGAAATCGAAAGTGGCTTCCATCTCATCTACAAAATCTTCAGCGAGGCTTATAGGTTTTGCACTAGCACCAAATTCTTAAAACTTTTTATCTAAAAGGCTTTCAAGATCATGAACAGGTCTAAGAATAAAATCCTGAATCTCAGGAGGTCTTTGAATAGGAACATCAGGCTGTTTTGGCGTAGAAGCCTGTTCTGAAACTTGTTTCACAGATTTCAGCTTATCATCAATTTGAACAATCAGATTAGTTAGACTATCTAATTTTTTATCGAGCGAAAAAATATGTTCACAAATAATTTTAACATACAGACCCAAATAATTATTTTGATAAATAAGACGATTAATTTCATTTATACTTACTGCGGCAACCACATTATCAATAAATTTTTGAAACACAGTAAAAGTAATACCTATATTATTAGGTATAACAAACGGAGCTTGAGGAGTTGGTATGGGATAGTAGTAAGTTTGCATACTAGGTTTTCTAGCATACGTATTACCACTATTCTTCTTTGGATAACCATGAAGTTTATTAACTTCCATTTCCACTTGTGTCTTGATATCGAAAGTGGCTTCCATCTCATCTGCAAAATCTTCAGCGAGGCTTTTAGGTTTTGCACTTGCACCAAATTCTGAAAACTTTTTATCCAAAAACCTTTCAAGATCATGAAGAGGTCTAAGAATAAAATCCTGAATCTCAGGAGGTCTTTGAATAGGATCATCAGGCTGTTTTGGCGTAGAATATATTTAGTATGAATATATTGAATACTTTGAAATCCACTAAAGTACAGGAAAAGATTAAGCTCATTTCTGAAAAAATGGCTATTGATATTTGTGTTGATCATCCTTGTGCGTTTTGGAATAAAAAAAAGCATATAGTGACTCTTCTATATAAACACGATTTCTCTGTGGAAAATATTCCTACCAAATCCTGTCCTTGTCAGATGGATACCGAACTGGTCGAATTCTGCAAAAAAAAATTTGATAATTTATTGCAAAAGGGTCCCTCCAAGTCGCCCTGGTCTTATACTGTATTTTATGTTAATAACGCAGCTGAAAAAGAACGAGGTGGTCCCAGGTTAGTTATAAATTATAAACCCTTAAATAAATATTTAAAATGGATTAGGTACCCTATTCCAAATAAAAGGGATTTATTAACAAGATTATATGATGCTAATATCTTTTCAAAATTTGATTTAAAATCTGGGTATTGGCAGATCCAAATATTTAAAGACCATTCTTATAGAACGACATTCAATGTTCCGTTTGGACAATACGAATGGAATGTAATGCCCTTTGGTTTAAAAATTGCTGCTTCAGAATTTCAAAAGATTATGAATGATATTTTTAATCCTTCTTTGGATTTCGTCATAGTTTATATTGATGATATTTTGGTATATTCAAAGACTCTAGAAATGCATATTAAGCATTTAGACATTTTTAAGAAGATAGTTATTCAAAATGGTTTGGTGATTTCTAAACCAAAAATGAGTCCTTTTCAAATAGAAGTAAGATTTTTAGGTCATCTGATTTGTCAAGGAAAAATTACTCCTTTACAACGATCTATTGAATTCGCGTCAAAATTTCCTGATATTATTACTGATAGAACACAATTGCAGCGATTTCTAGGAAGTTTGAATTACATTTCTCCCTTCTACAAGAACTTGTCTCGCGATTTAGCACCGTTATACGATAGGCTAAAGAAGGATCATAAAAAACCTTGGGATACTAATCTCACCGATTTGGTAAAAACTATCAAAGTTAGAGTAAAATCTCTGCCTTGCTTAACCCTTGCCAATCCTGCTTGGCCAAAGATTGTGGAAACAGATGAGTCCAATATGGGTTATGGTGGCATTTTAAAATAGATTAGCCCGCATGATAAAAATGAATACCTCATTCGGTTTCATTCAGGAAAATGGAGCGATGCTCAAAAAAAGTATACAACAATAGCTCATGAAATGTTAACTATCGTTAAATGTGTTTTAAAGTTTCAGGATGATCTTTATAATCAGAAATTCGTGATAAAGACAGATGCTCAATCAGTCAAGTATATGTTTGATAAAGATTTTAAACATGATGCATCGAAATAAATGTTTGCAAGGTGGCAAGCACAATTAGCACCTTTTGATTTTGAAATTCTATATAAGAAAGGAAGTGATAACTCTCTCCTAGACTTTCTATCAAGAGAATACATTCAAAATAAGTGAGCATAGTAGCTATTCCGAGAATGGTGATATTCCCATTTCTCTTTTCTTTACTGAAAAAAGCTTGATTACTATTTTAAAGATTTTTACTCTTAATCGAGACTTAAAGGAACTAATTTGCTGGAAAATTATAGATGGAATGGTGATGGACATTTTCCTATCCATAGAAGAACCTAATACTTATTATGACGGTTATTGGGAATAAATCTTGATGCTTTGTTTGCAGAATGGAAAACCCTTGGGTAACTAAGGGAAGAGGAAAGGGTAATAACCGAAGAGGAAGGGGAAGATCTTCCCCAAGTTCATCAAGATCATCATATGGATCATCATCAAATACTCCGATTATACAACAAAGAGGAATGAGTTGATATAACTTAAACTCCAGAGCACTAGAGAAAGCCTCTTCATCAATACACCTGGAAGATATTCCAGAAAATAATCCATTATATGCTCAACTACAAGAATACTTAACACAAAAGCAAAGTAATACTTTTGCTTCAGTCGCCAAAGAAGATGTTGATGATATGAAAACATATGAAAAGGTAGAAAAAAGAGAAATGATATTTCTCTTAGAAAACTCTGACATACAGAGAAGAGAAAGGCCTTGGAAGATATTCCAGAGGTATTTGCTTAATGGACTTTATTTCCCGGGTGAGTCATACAAAACTCAGAAATATTATGAAACTCTATTGATAAGCACATGTGTTGAATTTCAACACTTTTCAGGATATAATGCAAGCTAGAATGTTTATAACTTCTCAAAAATGATTATAAAACAAATCATTCATACTGAAGATTGGGGTATTTCCTCAATGACAGAAAGACAATTCAGTCTCGACAAAGTTATGGTGAACTTTACTTATTGGGATTATATCCAGGCCTTTAATAAAGTCCTCTATTATAAAAATGAGAGACATAAACATACTTGGTTTATTAAAGTATGTGCTAAGATTTTTGCTATCCCTATACCAAATTGGTTTTTAAACTGGTGGTCATTGCACGGGCCAACAGTAAAAATATTGCCTGAACCATTTCTCAAGTTATACAAAGAATGGGTCAAGATTTCTCCAGACCTTAACAAGTTATACCATCAGGAACAAATTTGTTATTTTCAACAAATTGAACAGATATACTTCTTTATACAATTTTGTGTTCCCTGGATTCACAAATGGGTTCTGGAAGTAGATTTCACTGAGGAACAACTCCGCTGTTTATACAGAACTTATTACAATAATTTTTGGGATAAGTTGATGAAGAAAGATCCTCAAACAAAGTCTATATACAGATAAGAACTGTTGGATTTAATTACCAAAACTATTCAAGATTATAAAATGATTCCTAATAAAGGAATTCTGACAGATGCTTCAACCTCAGTAATACATATGGCTAGCAGAATTTCTAACCAAGATGAAGAGGAACAAGATGAAATGATTAATAAGTACTTATAAGAAGTAAAAAAGAATCTTCTTCTAAAAATAACTCATTACGCAAAATCAGATTCATCAATGCGTAGTGAAACAAGTGAAGATATGCACGAAGCTTAATCATTCGAAGAAGAAAGGTCAAAAGATGCATTGAAGAAAGCCTAAGAATTTTTGGCGAAGCTAAAGGACAAGATTTAGCAGATAAGAACTATCAACAGTGGATGTACTCAAAATATAGCAAACTTAGTGGCGTTGGAAAGATAATTCAAAGAACTTTCATTTTCCATATTATGGAACACCTAACTGATCCTGTACTGAGAGTTATGATCGTTTCAATCTGACCTAAATCTTAGAAGATATTAGGAATGACTTCAATGAATTCTCTCTAGTTCTTCTTGGAATTCAAGGTGCTACATCTAGTGACCTTAACACTTAGGAAAATTTTAAATTCCTCGGTAAAATCGTACTCACCAGGAAGGATGGTTTGAATCTTAGCTCAAAAAATTTCCGGGTGTTACAATAACAATACTTTAATGTTGTTGGCTATTGAATACAAAAAAATTGAACCGACCGATTGGACACCCTACCACCCTACTTTGAGTAGATGGTATAACATATTATTATTGTTATTAATATTATTAGTATTATTATTATATTCTCTCTTTTATGGAACAAGGAGATGTTAAAAGTTCAAAATCAGATTCATCAATGCGTAGTGAAACAAGTGAAGATATGCACGAAGCTCAACCATATGAAGAAGAAAGGCCAGTAGATGCACTGAAAAAGGCCGAAGAATTTTTGGTAAAAACGAAACACAAGATTTAGCAGATAAGCACTAACAATAGGAAAAATGCACTATCAACAGTGGATGTACAATTTTTGGTAAAAACGAAACACAAGATTTAGCAGATAAGCACTAACAATAGGGAAAATGCACTATCAACAGTGGATGTACTGTTTGTAGGTCCCACATAAGGGACCCTTTATAACTGTTTCTAGATGCCTCAAAATATCTATAAATAAGGGGCTTTTATTTTGTAAAGAGGCATGTTTTAGAAACCACCTCTTTTTGTTTTCGTTTTTCTCTCTCTTGTAAAAACTTCTAAGTATTGTAAGCTTATCGGACTTTGCTTGTTTCTATAAATGGTAAGAATACTTTTATTATCAAACTACATACAATTTTTTCCATCGGAATTTTGAATAATATGAGAATATTCAGAATTAGTGACAGCATCTGTCATTTGTTCAGGGGTATAACAGAATCTACAATCCAAGTAGTAGGAAAATTAATTTCTTCCCATTTTATCGGTCTTCTAGTAGTGACCTTAGATCTGGCGAAATTAGTTTCTACCAAAATAGTTTGATTAGATGTATCATATAACTTACATCTAGGATTCAAGTAGCAAGTAATCTAAAATAAATTCTATAAGATAAGTAGATTAATTCAGATCCAGGTGCATAGTTTTAACCATGCGTTTTAACATTCAAAGTTAAAGCATCTAAGCTATTAGAATCAGTCAAAGATAACTGCAAATTTGGCTGATAAACTGGGCCATAGGCCACTGTAGATTCTATCGAACCCATCAAAGACTGTCAAAAATTTATATATAGTTTCTTGACATGGTTCTAAGATGGTGGTACAGTCAGATTCAATACAACAAGTTAGTGGCTTTGTCTTAGTGACTCCGTCTAGCCAGCCATGGTCTCAACCCGTTAAGGAGTAAAAGGGTGCCTTATACCCGGTTAGAACTGCTAGACACACGAGCTCACTAACAATACATATTTGAATCTCGACAGACCCTTTGCTTGGGTAAAAGGATTAGATCCTTCCATACTATCATTAAACTATATTCATTTTCGCTATTATCAGACCATTTTCCTGAAAAATGTTCTATGATATTAAGAACAAGGGTATACACAGCATTCTGAGTCAGATTCTGCTCTCCTTTTTGCTTTACAGCTTGAAGAATCTTATCTCTCTACTCCGTATTAAGATAATTATCCCAGCAACCTTTTAGTTTACCAGTAAATCTTGCCGTTATCATATCAGCAATAGTTTTGTCACTATTCTTATTTGCCTTACAAATAGTGTTGTACATACGCATTCTATGTACAGTTGTACAAATCTGTCTATCTGTATAACCATCTATGTTCCATTCATAGATTTCCTTTCCATTATAACTATTAGTTATAATATGTTCATGTTCTTCCAAGAGCTCATCCTGAGGAGTAGGTCTAGGATAGTAGTACATCCTTTGGACAAATTTTCTCGCATATTTTTCTGAGATTTTAATAATTTCATCAGAAAACTCTTTTTTATAGCTTTAGGATTATTTTTTAGCCTGTCATATAAAATAGCAATATCCTAGGCTAAATCCTTTATAAAAGGAGCAACATAGTTAAGACTTCCAAGAAATCTCTGTAACTGAGTTTTATTGGTAAGAATATTAGGGAATTTGGATGATCTACTTAATAAGTGGATTTTTCCTAAAATACCTCCCAGGATTATATACGAGATGATAATGTTTGAGAAACTTGGCCTCAAACAAGTGGTTAAAACCACTGAGGAAACTCTCACTATTGATAGTGATCATCAAACTTTTAAATTATTATTTGGAAATGATCTGGCCCCTTATAGGGAAATACTTTCTCTGAGGATGATATTCCTACAAAATCTCGTCCTTGTCAAATGAATGCTGAATTGGTTGAATTCTGCAAAAAGGAAATTGATAGTTTATTACAAAAGGGTTTGATAAAACCTTCAACGTCTCCTTGGTCATGCACTGCATTTTATATCAATAATGTAGCTGAAAAGGATCGAGGTGTTCCCAGGTTAGTAATAAATTTTAAGCCGTTAAATAAATATTCAAAATGGATTAGGTATCCTATTCCAAACAAAAAGGATTTGCTTTCAAGATTATACGGCGCCAATATATTTTTTAAAATTGATTTAAAATCTTGATGTAGGCAGATTCAAATATTTAAAGAGCACTCTTATAGAATTGCCTTTAATGTTCCATTTTGACAATACGAATTGAATGTTATGCCATTTGGTTTGAAAAACGCTCCTTTTGAATTCCAGAAAATTATGAATGATATTATCAACCCATAATTAGATTTTATCATTTTCTATATTGATGATATCTTAGTTTATTCAAAGTCTCTTGAAATGCACATAAAACATTTAGACATTTTCAAGAAAATAGTTATACAAAACGGTTTGGTGATTTCTAAACCAAAAATGAGTTTATTTCAAACTGCAGTTAGATATTTAGGACATCTTATTTGCCAGGGGAAGGTTACCCCAATTCAACGATTTATTGATTTTTCTTCAAAATCTCCCGATGTTATTACAGATAGGACACAATTGTAGAGATTCTTGGGAAGTTTAAATTATATTTCCCCTTTTTACAAGAATCTATCTCGTGATGTAGCCCCGTTATACGACAGGCTAAAGAAATATCATAAAACTCCGTGGACTGATAGTCTTACCAATTTAGTAAAAAGTAAACTTCGCGTTAAATCTTTGCCGTGTTTAACTCTGGCTGACCCTACTTGGCAAAAAGTAGCCAGGACCGATGCGTCTAATATAGGTTATGGAGGAATTCTAATGCAAATCAATCCTCATGATAAAACTGAGTATTTAATTAGATTTCATTCAGGAAAGTGGAGCAACGCTCCGAAAAAATATGCTGCGGTGGCTCATGAAATGTTAACTATCGTTAAATGTGTTTTAAAATTTCAAGATGGTTTATATAGGCAAAAGTTTCTTGTTAACACTGATGCTCAATCGGAAAACACAGCTAGCCCCTTTTGATTTTGAAATCCTTTATACGAAGGGAAGTGATAACTCTCTCCCAGACCTCCTATCTAGACAATATCTTCAAAATGAGTAACAGTATTAACAACTTAGAAAATGGTGATGTTCCCATCTCCCTTTTCTTTGCAGAAATAAGATTGATTACAATATTAAAAGTTCTTCCTCTCAATCGAGACATGAAAGAACTAATCTGCTAGAAAATTATAGATGGAATGGTGATGGAACTTTTGCTATCAATGGAAGAATCTAATAATTATTATGACACCTATTGGGAATAAATCTCGATGTTTTGTTTGTAGGATGGAACCCCCTTGGGTAACTAAGGGTCGAGGAAAGGGAAGATACTCCCCAAGTTTATCAAGGTCGTTATACGGATCTTCATCGAACTCTCCGATTATACAAAAAGGAGGAATGAGTTTATTTAATTTAAACTCAAAAGCTCAAGAAGCAACTTCATTGGTACATCTGGAAGATATTCCAAAAAATAATCTATTATATGCCCAACTACATGCATATTTATCACAAAAGCAAAGTGATACCTTTGCCTCAATAGCTAAAGATGACGTTGATGATATCAAATCATACGAAAAGGTAGAAAAAAGAGAAATGATATTCCTCTTAGAAAACTCTGAGATATAGAGAAAAGAAGAACCATAGAAGATATTCCAACGGTATTTACTCAATGGACTTTATTTCACGGGTGAGTCATACAAAACTCGGTCATATAATGAAACTCTGTTGATAAGCACAGGTGTTGAATTTAAGCAGTTTTTAGGTTATAATACCAGCGAGAATGTTTATAACTTCTCCAAAATGATTATAAAACAAATCATTTCTAATGAAGTTTGGGGTATTTCCTCAATGACAGAAAGGCAGATTAGCCTTAACAAAGTCTCCAAGAAATTTACATATTGGGACTATATTCAGGCTTTCAATAAAGTTCTCTATTATAATAACGAGAGACACAAACATACTTGGTTCATTAAAGTATGTGCAAAGATATTTGCTAATCCTATTCCAAATTGGTTTTTAAACTGGTGGTCATACCACGGGACAACGATAAAAATTTTGCCCGATCCGTTTCTCAAGTTATACAGAGAATGGGTAATGGTTTCTCTAGACCTTAACAATCTATATCACCAAGAACACATTTGTTACATGCAACAAATTGAACAGATGTATTTCTTTGTAGAATTTTCTGTTCCCTGGATTCATAAATGGGCTCTAGAAGTGGATTTCAGTGAAGAACAAATCCCTTGTTTATATCAGACTTATTACAACAATTTTTGGGATAAATTAATGAAAAAAGAACCCCAAACAAAGTCCTTATACGAACAAGAACTGTTGGACTTGATTTCCTAGACAATTCAAGATTATAAATAAATTCCTCATAAAGGAATAATTGCTGACTCTTCGGTTAAACATATTGCTAGAAGAATTTCTAACCAAGATCATAGAGTGGTTTAGAGATAAAATCCTGAATCTCAGGAGGTCTCTGAATAGATACATCAGGCTATTTTGATGAAGAAGCCTGTTCAGAAGGTTTTAAATCATTTTTAATTTGACCAATTAAAATTGTCAGATCATCTAATTTTTTATCAAGAGAACTAATATGCTCTCCTAGACCTTTCACATAAAGACCCAAATAGTTGTTTTGAGAAATGATATTATTAATCTCGTTAATACTTATTGTAGCCACATCATTTTCAATGAATTTTTGGAAAGCAGTGAAAGTAATACCTGTATTATTAGGAAGTATAAATGGTGCCTAAGGCGGATAGACAACTTTAATAATATTACCTGATTTATCTTTATAAGACCGTTAAAGAACTTTGATGAATAAAGGTAAATAAGTGGTTATAAACCAAGGTACGAAGAACATAGTATGATTATGCAAAGCACAAGTTTCATAAAATTCTTGCAAAATATTATGCAAGTCTTCCGTGCTGTAAGTGTCAAAAAACCAAGTTTTAAACTGGCTCCATTTATCATTTGCAAATTCATTTTGAATATACTTTCTTGCCAGTGAACCTGGACTAAAATCGATTTGGTGTACATTCATCATTAAGTATCATTAAGATTGAAATCCATTTCGGATGCAGAAGGAATATCCTTATCAGAAATATCAGATGATTTATCATTTGTTTGAACAATATTTAATAGAGGATTAATTTTAATTTTATTTTTATCTGAAGATATGACAGAAGAAAAGGTATGCAGAGAGGTAGCACGATTTCAAGTAGGACCATATAACGGCTCAATTGGAGAAATATGTTGTATAGCAAGCCATCTTCTATCAGAAAATGAATGTCTATTATAAGGAACACTTTTTTCATCAAACTGAATACAAATCATACCATCAGAATTTTGTGTAATATGGGAATATTCTGAATTAGTGACAACATTAGTCATTTGTTCAGGAGGAATAACAGAATCTAAAGTCTAAGTAGTAGGAAAATTAATTTCTTCCCATTTTATAGGTCTTCTAGTAGTGACCTTAGACTTAGCAAAATTAGTTTTCACTAAAATAGTTTGATCAGATGTATCATATAATTTACATCTAGGATTTAATGTGGCAAACAATTTAAAATAGATTCTAAAAGATAAAGAAATTAATTTAGATCCAGGTGCATAATTATAACTATGCATTTTAATATTCAAAGTCAAAGCATCTAAAATATTAGAATCAGTCAAAGATAACTGTAAGTTAGGCTGAGTATTAAAATAAATTGGTCCATAAGCTACCATAGATTCAGTCGAACCCATTAAAGATTGTCTAAAATTCAAATTTCTGGCATCGCGAAGAGCAGCTAAAAATGTCTCTGGTAACCCTTTAAGAGTTAGTGGTTTCAACTCAATTTGAATCATGCCAATATGCAAGAACTTGTATTGATTTTTATAAACATCAATATCACATTTATTCAACAAACGAATAGTCTGTTCTGACGAATTTAACGATAGAGATTGTTCAGTAGTTTTAATCAGTTGTTTATTAGAGATCTTATCAAACCAACCATAATCATAAATGGTTTTTATATCAACTTTCGGAATAGTCCATTTGTTTAACAAATCAAGGTTTTGAGGTATATCTACCTCTTCCAATCGAGTACTTTTAGTACTAGTATCTCCTAGATCCATGATAAAGAGAATATATCTATGCCGAAAAGGTTCACATCAATCTCATATTTACCATGAAAGTTCCTAGGCTCTGATACCAACGCAACCAGGATCTCAGAAGACGGGCGGTAGTCCGCGCGGTCATCTTCAATCTAGCTTGTTAACATCCGAATTCAAGGGAGAAATTTGAATCGAAATACATACAAATTTTTATATGACAGTATGGAAGGAACTAATCCTTTTACCCAAGCAAAAGGGTCTGTCGGGATTCAAATATGTATTGTTAGTGAGCTCGTGTGTCTAGGAGTTCTAACCGGGTATAAGGTGCCATTTTACTCCTTAAGGGGCTGAGACCATGGCTGGCTAGACGGAGTCACTAAGACAAAGCCACTAACTTGTTGTAATGAATATGGCTGTATCACCATCTCGGAACCATGTCAAGAAAGTATATTTAAATTTATTCATATTTAGATAAAGTTTAGATCTTTTATGGTAGATATAAAAGTGAAGTTAGTTATCGGGCATAGATATAATTCTTTAGCCGGACATAGTCTCGACCTAGATCGGAAAAGAAAAAAATAATATTAGAAAGTATCTGAAATGAATGATATTCAATATGAAGATACTTTCTCTGAGGATGATATTCCTACAAAATCTCATCCATGTAAAATGAATGCTGAATTGGTTGAATTCTGCAAAAAGGAAATTGATAGTTTATTACAAAAGGGTTTGATAAAATCTTCTTGGTCATGCACTGCATTTTATGTCAATAATGCAGCTGAAAAAGAACGTGGTGTTACCAGGTTGGTAATAAATTATAAACCATTCAACAAATATTTGAAATGGATTAGGTATCCTATTCCAAACAAAAGGGATGTGCTTTCAAGATTATAAGACGCCAATATATTTTCTAAATTTGAATTAAAATAAGGTTATTCAAATATTCAAATATTTAAAGAGCACTCTTATAGAACTGCCTTTCATGTTCCATTTGGACAACACGAATGGAATGTTATGCCATTTGTGTTGAAAAACGCTCCTTCTGAATTCCAGAAAATTATGAATGATATTTTTAACCCATATTTGGATTTTATCATTGTATATATTGATGATATCTTAGTTTATTCAAAGACTCTTGAAATGCACATAAAACATTTGGACAATTTCAAGAAAACTGTTATACAAAATGGTTTGGTAATTTCTAAACCAAAAATGAGTTTATTTCAAACTGAAGTCAGATTTTTAGGACATCTTATTTGCCAAGGGAAGGTTACCCCAATTCAACGATCAATTGATTTTGCTTCAAAATTTCCTGATGTTATTACATATAGGACTCAGCTGCAGAGATTCTTGGGAAGTTGAAATTATATTTCCTCTTTTTATAAGAATTTATCTCGTGATGTAGCCCCATTATACGACAGGCTAAAGAAAGATCATAAAACTTTGTGGACTGATGGTCTCACCAACTTAGTAAAAAATATTAAACTTCGTGTTAAATCTTTGCTGTGTTTATCTCTTGCTAACCCTAGTTGGCAAAAGATAGTTGAGACTGATGCGTCTAATATAGGTTATGGAGGAATTCTAAAGCAAATCAATCCTCATGATATAACTTAGTATTTAATTCGATTTCATTCAGGAAAACAGAACGATTCTCAGAAAAAATATGCTACGGTGGCTCATGAAATGTTAGCCATCGTTAAATGTGTTTTAAAATTTCAAGATGATTTCTATAATCAAAAGTTTCTTGTTAACACTGATGCTCAATCAGTCAAATATATGTTCGGTAAAGATGTTAAGCATGACGATTCTAAATTAATGATTGCCAGATGGAAAGCACAGCTAGCCCCTTTTGATTTTGAAATCCTATATAAGAAAGGAAGTGATAACTCTCTCCCAGACTTCCTATCTAGAGAATATCTTCAAAATAAATAACAGTATTAGCAACTCAGAGAATGGTGATATTCCCATCTCTCTTTTCTTTACAGAAAAAAAATTAATTACATTATTAAAGGTTCTTCCTCTCAATCGAGACATGAAAGAACTAATCTGTTGGAAAATTATAGATGGAATGGTGATGGACCTTTTCCTATCAATGGAAGAATACAATACTTATTATGACGCTTATTGGGAATAAATCTCGATGTTTTGTTTGCAGGATGGAACCCCCTTGGGTAACTAACGGTCGAGGAAAGGGAAATAACCCACGGGAAAGGGGAAGATACTCCCCAAGTTCATCAAGATCGTCATACGGATCTGCATCCAATACTCCAATTATACAGAAAGGAGGAATGAGTTTATTTAATTTAAGCTCAAAAGCTCAAGAGGCAGCTTCATCAGTACATCAGGAAGATATTCTGGAAAATAATCCACTATATGCCCAACTACAGGCTTATTTATCACAAAAGCAAAGTAATACATTTGCCTCAGTAGCTAAAGATGATGTTGATGATATCAAATCATATGAAAAGGGAGAAAAAAGAGAAATGATATTCCTCTTAGAAAATTTTGAGATACAAAGAAAAGAAGAACCATGGAAGATATTCCAATGGTATTTACTCAATGGACTTTATTTCCCGAGTGAGTCATACAAAACTCGGTCATATTAGGAAAATCTGCTAATAAGCACAAATGTTGAATTTCAACACTTTTCACGTTATAATACCAGCGAGAATGTTTATAACTTCTCCAAAATGATTATAAAACAAATCATTTCTATTGAAGATTGGGGTATTTCCTCGATGACAGAAAGGCAGTTTAGCCTTAACAAAGTCTCTATGAAATTTACATATTGGAATATATTCAGGCTTTTAATAAAGTTCTCTATTATAACAACGAAAGACACAAACATATTTGGTTCATTAAAGAATGTGCAAAGATATTTGCTAACCCCATTCCAAATTGGTTTTTAAACTGGTGGTTATACCACGGGCCAACGATAAAATTATTGCCGGAACCATTTCTCAATATATACAGAGAATGGGTAAAGGTTTCTCCAGACCTTAACAATCTATAATAATAATAATAATAATAGATTGAGGAGTGTTATCCTTTCCTTGTTTGGATTTCATAAAATCCAAGAATTCCTTGTACATTGGGTGGTCTGTATTAAGCCCACTTGTACAAGAAATATTTGCTACTATTAATTTGTGGTTTCCCACTTGAGCGAGGATGTTACATCTTCCAGTTCCTGCTTTTCCTCTTCCCCTCCTTCAGGGTGGAGGCCATGAAGGTCTCATCCTGTCATTAAGATGAATTTTTTTTAGTTTAAATAGTTGTTGTTACGATAAAAGCATGATTTACTAGTCAACTAAAAGGTTGGTGGGATAATTATCTTAATACGGAGCAAAGATATAAGATTCTTCAAGCTGGAAAGCAAGAAGGAGAGCAGAATCTGACTCAGAATGTTGTGTATACCCTTGTTCTTAATATAATAGAACATTTTTCAAGAAGATGGTCTGATAATAGTGAGATCATAAGAACCATGCTCCAAAATCTTAGGTGTAAGACCCTCACATCTTTTTGATTTTATAAAGATGTGGTTATATATTATAATTACAAAAAGGAGTTTACTGCTCTAATAGACAGTGCTGCTGATTTAAATTGCATTCAAGAAGAACTTATTTCTTCAAGATATTTTCATAAAACAACCCATAGCCTCATATCAGCAAATGGTAGCAAAATGGGCATTGAATATAAGTTACCCAAAGCTTTCATATGCAAGGGAAAAAATTGTATTCCCCAAAGTTTTGTCTTACTAAAAGATATTACTAACCAAATTATTTTGAGAGTTCCTTTTATAAATGATATATTTCCCCTTGCTTATAGGGATAATAAAAAAATCATTGGAAATTGGAATGAAAAACCTTTTACATTAGAATTTATTACAATACCTTTTACAAGAATGATTAATGAATTATCTTCAAAATTGGTTTTAAAAAATTATCAAGTCAGTTTCATAAAAGGAGAAATTGATAGAATGGAGATTGATAGTATTCTTCAAAATCCTAAATTACAGGATAAGGTTGCTATTTTAAAAAATCAATTATTTGTGGAGATCATCCAACTGCTTTCTGGAATAGAAAGAAGCATGTTGTTAGCCTTTCGCATGAGGATAATTTTACAGAGGATAATATTCCTACAAAAGCAAGACTTTGCCAGATGAATTCAGATTATCTAGAATTATGCAAAAAATAAATTGACTCCTTGCTTCAAAAAGGCCTTATAAGGCATTCTAAATCTCCATGGTCTTGTACAACCTTTTATGTTCATAAACATGCTGAACAAGAAAGAGGTGCGCCTAGGTTGGTAATTAATTATAAACCTCTAAATAAAGCCTTAACATGGATTACGTACCCTATCCCCAATACGAAAGATTTATTGGATAGAGTTTATGATGCCATTATATTTTCCAAATTTGATTTAAAATTTGGTTATTGGAAGATTCAGATAGCTGAGTCAGGCAGATACAACACAACTCTTAATATCCCTATGAGACAGTATGAATGGAATGTTATGCCATTTGGCTTGAAAAACGCTCCTTCTGAATTCCAAAAAATCATCAATGATATTTTCATACCTTACAGTAATTTCATAATAGTTTATATTGATGATATTCTTGTAATTTCCGAAAATATGGAGACTCATTTTAAACACCTTGATCTGTTTAAAAAAATTATTATCCAAAACGGCTTAGTAATATCTAGCCCTAAAATGGCTTTGTTTCAAACAAATGTTAGATTCTTGGGTCATAATATTGAAAGAGGTAACATTAGCCCTATTAATAGAAGTATTGAATTTGCGTCCAAATTCCCTAATATTCTGACCAATAAAACTCAGTTACAGAGATTTCTTGGAAGTCTTAACTATGTTGCTCCTTTTATAAAGGGTTTAGCCAAGGATACTGCTATTTTATATGACAGGCTAAAAAATAATCCTAAATGTTGGTCTGATAATCATACTGAAGCAGTTAAAAAGATTAAAACAAAGGTTAAAAACCTTCCTTGTCTTACTTTGGCCAACCCAAATTGGGAAATATGGTTTGGACAGACGCTTCTGACATAGGATATGGAGTGATCCTGACTCAATATTGTCCGGATAATAAACACCATTATATTATTTAGTTCTATTCTTGCATATGGAATGATGCACAGAAAAATTACGCCACTATAGCAAAAAAAAATCCTGGCAATAGTTAAAAGTTTTTAAAGTTCCAAGGTGATCTTTATAACCAGAAGTTTTTAATAAAACCTGATTGCCAAGAAGCTAAATTCATGTTTAATAAAGATTGTAAGCATGATGTTTCAAAACAAATGTTTGTAAGATGGCATGCTTTATTAGCTCCATTTGATTTCGATATCCATTACAAAAAGGGTTCTGATAATAGTTTTCTTGATTTTCTTACAAGGGAATATTTAAACTAAATCTTTTTCATGTTAATGACAGGATGAGACCTTCATGGCCTACACCCTGATGGAGGGGAAGAGGAAAAGCTGGAAGTGGAAGAGCTAATATCCTCACTCAAGTGGGAAACCAAAAATTAATAGTAACAAATATTGCTTATATAAGTGGGCTTAATACAGACCACCCAATGTACAAGGAATTCTTGGATTTTATGCAATCCAAACAAGGAAAGGATAATACTCCTCAATCATATTCCACAGTTCTCACAGATGAAGAGAACATAGAAATATTTGATCAAAATGATAAAAAAAAGAAGTTATACTTCGTCTAGAACAAAGTGATTTGCGATGGAAAAATGACCCATGGAAAATAATGCACAAGTATCTGGATTCAGTGTCTTATACCACACCTGCTTATAAATACAAGATGCATTATGAGATGATACTCTCAGCAACAGGGTCTGGTGAATTCCAGCATTTCTACCCAGATAATACTAAAAACCTTATAACTTTTCAAAAATCATTATAAAAAGAGTTATGGCACCAGATGAATGGGGAATGAGCACCTTAAAAGAAAGGGATTATATTCATCCAGAGCAAAAGGTAGCAGTAAACTATAATTACTGGACTACATGGATAGCTTTATTATATGAAAATGCTAATAAAAAGCATTCTTGGTTTACAAAAATATGCTCTCATGTTTTTAACCAATCTATTCCAAATTGGTTTTGTCAATGATGGACTTTATATGGTCCCTCAGTAAAACTTTTACGAGAACCTTCAAAAGATTATATTCTGATTGGCTGGATGTCTCCCCTAAACTCATGAGTTTAGAAAAATATAACATATTCATTGAAGGTATGTCATTAATGTACTTTTTTATAGAATTCTCGATTCCTTGGATCATGAAATGGTTTGTAGAGGTTAATAATACCCCTGAAGGATTTCCATGTTTACAGAGAAATTTTTCTACAACGTTTTGGAACAAATTAATACAGAAAGACCTCGAAGGAAAAATCCATGGTCAAGAAATTATAGATTTAATAAATACAACGATGGACAAATACCAAAATATAGAAAGATCAAACAACAGGTGGATGATCTTAGTCCATTCAAACAGATTGCAAGAAAGCTTCAAATCAAGAAAGGATTAATATCCAATTCAGCAGCAATAGCTATTTATATGGACGAAGTAAAAAGAAATTTAATGAAAAATCTCGATATAGATATAAGGGATGATATATCCATGGTATCCGCTAGCCACACAAATGATGATGAAGAATCATGCATGGTAGGAGAAGCACAAAGTGCGAATAACAATGAAGAGATTGACATCGATGCACTTCTCCAAAGACTCGAAGACCAAGTGGAAGAATCTTCCAGCAACACCGCCGGCAAAGGAAAAGGAAAGGTGTAAGATAAAGAAGGCCACACAAATTAAATAATTGGGGTAATAAGACAAAAACTTTAATAAAGTAGGCCATGATAATAGTGTCGACCACATTTTCTAGTGGACAGACCACGTTTGATTGTCGATTTTATCCTTTTCTTATTGTCCATTGTAAGTTGTGTAGGCCATCTTATCTTATCGTTTTAGATTTCCAACCTCTATATAAGGAGGCAAGATTTTCTTTAGTGGAGGCAGGTCTTAGAACTCCCCCCCCCCCCCTCTGTCTCTCTCTAGTATTGTAATACTTTCTTCTGTAAATTTTTGGAGTTTGAATAATAAAAGCTTTCAGCTTGGTGTGTACATTATCCTGTGTGGAGTTCTACTCCAGGTATTTATTTAAATTTGAGTTTTGTTTATGTGCTTAGCCTAAATGATAGGCTAGACTATTTATGTTGAGCTATAATATACTAAGTTACTATAAGAAATGCCGGTTTTGTCTATTGTTAAAACATATTGAACAGTTATACTAAGGTTAAGTTAAAATGATCCAGGCAGATTCTTGAAAGGTTGTCGAATGAATCCGTTGAATTACCCTTTAGCTAGAAGGGCGTTAGGGAAGACCCGGATAGTATAAGCTTTCATTAATCTTGCCAGGATTGTTTATACTTGTAAAGGCACCTTGAATAAAACTGTGCGATCCATTGAAACTTTGGTATTAGAGCCAATCAATGAAAGCAAGACCTTGCCAGATGAATTCTGATTATCTAGAATCATGCAAAAATGAAATTGACTCCTTGCTTCAAAAAGGCAGCAGTAAACTCCTTTTTGCAATTATAATCTATAAGAAGAGTAATCTTAGTATAAAACTTTTGGGAAGTGATAGCTTTCAAGCTTTGTAAAAAATCTTCTTTATTATTACCGAAATTAAGGGTTTTAAAAAAGTCATGATCATTACTTTCTCCTTCATAAGACGATGATTCTGAGCTATTACTCAGATCCTTAAGACTTTCGATATTATGAAGTCTATTTTCTATAGTGACATTCTTTTCTTATAAACGATGAATATCATCTTTGAGATTCTTAATCTCTTGCTTTAGATCATTGATTGTCGTAGGAGAACTTATAAGTTTCCTTCTTTCAGAAAAATATGCGAGAAAACCTGTCCAAATGATGTACTACTATCCTAGACCTACTCCTTAGAATGTGCTCTTGGAAGAACATGAACATATTATAACTAATAGTTATAATATAAAGAAAATCTATGAATGGAACATAGATGGTTATACAAATAGAAAAATTTATACAACTGTACATAGAATGCTTATGTACAACACTATCTGTAAGGCAAAGAAGAATAGTGACAAAACTATTGTTGATATGATAACGACAAGATTTATTGGTCAACTAAAACGTTGGTGGGATAATTATCTTAATACGGAACAGAGAGATAAGATTCTTCAAGTTGTAAAGAAAGAAGGAGATAAAAATTGGACTCAGAATGTTGTGTATACACTTGTTCTTAATATATATCATAGAACATGTTTCATGAAGATGGTCTGATAATAGCGGGACCATAAGAACCATGCTCCAAAATCTTAGGTGTAAGACGCTCACATATTTTAGATTTTATAAAGATGTATATGGAGTTGCCAAAGTGTAATAGCTCTCATTGGAAATCTAAGTTTATAGATGGTTTACCAGCTCTATTTGCTGAAAGAGTTAGAAAGACTCTTAGGGGAGATAGTAATAGTATTAACTATGACAATTACACCTATGGAAAACTCATAAGTGCTTGCATACAAGAAGGACTTTCTTTATGCAATGAAATCAAGTTGAATCAACAAATTAATACAAAAGACCTCGAAGGAAAAATCCATGGTCAAGAAATTATAGATTTAATAAATACAATGATGGAAAAATACCACAATACAGAAAGATCAAAACCACAGGTGAATGATCTTAGTCCATTCAAACAGATTGCAAGAAAGCTTCAACTGAAGAAAGGATTAATATCCAAATCAGAAGCAATAGCTATTTATATGGAGGAACTAAAAAGAGATTTAATTAATTTCATCAGAAAACACTTTTTTATAATTGCTTTCTCCTTCTGAAAAATCGTCAACACCCAAAGGCTTCAGACTATAGCCTTTGAATTTCTTTTGTAAAAGACTTTCCAGATCCAAAAATTCTTTTAATTTAAAATCTCCGATCTCCGGGGGAGGTTGGATACTAGTATTGGCTACTTTCTCTTTTCCTTTAGTAATGGAATTGATTCTAGAAAGTAGTTTATCAACATTATCATGAATAGAAGTAATTTGTTCTCCTAATATGCTCATATATATATTAGCATAATTTTACTGCTTGATCTTAATATTAATATGCTGAGCAGAAAGTAAAGCAGTATTATCTTCAAATAAAATTTAAAAAGCATTAAAATAAATAATCTTGTCGTTCTTTTCAATTTGAAATGATTGTAAGGGAGGAAAAACAGATTTAGTAACTTCTCCAGTACTTAATGTAAAATGTCTTTCTATCATAGAGATATAATTATGAACATACTTAGCCATAAACCAAGGAACAAAAGCAATTAATAGGTTTTGCTTTGATTCAATAAGATCTGTATAAAATTCTTCTTGAAAACAAATTTGTTCTTCTTTATTAAAAGTTTTAGAAAAGGATTTTCTGAAAGGTTTCCATCTTGATTTCAAGAATTCTTTAGAAATCTTTTCTCTTGCCGGTGATCCCGGACTAAAATCAATTTGTTTGTCAGTCATCATAAAGCAATTTTTATGTGGGCAGTCCATCTGGAAAATTCATTTCAGACTCAGTTATATCTAAGTCAGAAATAGGCCTAGGCATAGGTCTAACATTATTATCCCTATCAATCTTAATATTGTCACATCTGTAATTATCTCTCATCTGAGAAGTAGATGCTCTAGAGGGAGCCTGAACAATATAATCAACAGGAGAGATATAAGTAGAGTTAGATCTAGATAGTCTAGATGACATGCTATGATTATCAATTAAATTATGCATTGCTATAGGATCAGAAAATTCAATTTTTTACAGTTCCATCATTAAACTGTTCAACTTCTGAAACCTCATTATTAATATTATTTTTTGGTTGGGTTGCACCTTCAATAATCCATTCTTCTGGGAAATCAATCTTGTCCTACTGGATAGGTCTTCTGGTAACACCCTTTGATTTACGAAAATTAGTTTCTATATGAATGGTTTCATTTTTAAAATCAATCATTCTACACATCGGATTCAAAGTTTGAAGGAGTTTATAAAAAAAAATTTAGCATATGCAAAGAACTTTAGTTCCAGGCATATAATCATAACCATGAGTTTGACATTAAGCATCAGAGAACTTAATGAATTCTCATTCTGTAAAGAGATCTATAAATTAGGATAAGCATTAAAATAAATTGGTCCATAAGCCAGACTAGTTTGTATTGTCCCTATAAGGGATTTCTTCCAATTTTGGTTTCTACCATCTCTTGAAGCTGCTATAAATGTTTCTGGTAAACCTCTTAAGGTAAGGGGCTTAAATGCCACCTGAACCAAACCAATATACATAAATCTGTAAATATCCCTATAAGGTGCCAGATCATTTTCAGATAATAATTTAAAAGTTTGATGATCACTATCAATAGTGAGAGTTTCCTCAGTGGTTTTAACCACTTGTTTGAGGCCAAGTTTCTCAAACGTTCCCATCTGGTATATAATCCTAGGACATATTTTAGGAATAGTATAGTTATTAAGTAGATCTAGATGTTGGGGTATATCATATTCTTCTTTTCTACTATTTTTAACAGTAGATCTCTTTATGATATTCATAAGTAAAGTTATGTTGAACTATACAACCTATAGCTACTAAAAGTCCATAGCTATGATACCGAAGTTTCAACGGATCGCACAATTTTACTCAAGGTGACTTTACAAGTCTAAACAATCCTGGCAAGATTAATGAAAGCTTCTACTATCCGGGTCTACCCTAACGCCCTCCTGGCTAACAGGTAATCCAACGGATTCATTCGACAACCTTTCAAGAATATGCCTGGATCATTTTAACTTAACCTTAGTATAATTGTTCAGTATGTTTTAACAATAGACGAAATCATCGTTTCTTATAGTAACTTAGTATGTTATAGCTCAACACAAATAGTCTAGCCTATCATTTAGGCTAGGCACATAAAGAAAACTCAAATATAAATAAATACCTGGAGAATAACTCCACACAGATAATGTACACACCAAGCCGAAAGCTTTTATTAATCAAACTCCAAAAATTTACAGAAGAAAGTATTACAATACTAGAGAGTTAGAGAGGGGGGGGGGTTCTAAGACCTACCTCGACTAAAGAAAATCTTGCCTCCTTATATAGAGGTCCTGATATCTAAAATGATAAGATAAGATGGCCTACACAACTTACAATGGCCAATAAGAAAAGGATAAGACCGACAAACAAAAACGGTCTTCGAAATAGAAAATGTGGCCGACACTATTATCATGGCCTATTTTATTAAAGTTTTTGAATTATTACCCCAATTATTTAATTTGTGCGGCCTTGTTTATCTTACACCTTTCCTTTTCCTTTGTAGGCAGTGTTGCTGGAAGATTTTTCCACTTGGTCTCAGAGTCTTTGGAGAAGAGTATCGATATCAATCTCTTCATTGCTATTAGCACTTTGTGCTTCTCCTGCCATACATGATTCTTCATCATCATTTGTGTGCCTAGCGGATGCCATGGATATATCATCCTTTATATCTATATAGAGATTTTTCATTAAATCTCTCTTTACTTCCTCCATATAAATAGGTATTGCTTCTGATTTGGTTATTAATCCTCTCTTCATTTCAAGGTTTCTTGCAATATGTTTGAATGGACTAAGATCATCCTCCTGTGGTTTTCATCTTTCTGTATCTTGGTATTTGTCCATCGTTGTATTTATTAAATCTATAATTTCTTGACCATGGATGTTTCCTTCGAGGTCTTTTTGTATTAAATTTTTCCAAAACTTTGTATAAAAAGTTCTCTGTAAACATGAAAATCCTTCAGGGTATTATTAACCTCTATAGACCATTTCATGATCCAAGGGATCGAGAATTCTTGAAAAAAAAAGTACATTAATGACATATATTCAAAGAATACATTATCTTTTTGTCAATGGTGGACTTTATATGGTCCCTCAGTAAAACATTTACCAGAACCTTACAAAAGATTATACTCTGAATGGATATCCACCCATTCAGAGTATAATCTTTTGTAAGGTTCTGGTAAATGTTTTACTGAGGGACCATATAAAGTCCACCATTGACAAAACCAATTGTGAATAGGTTGGTTAAAAACATGAGAGCATATTTTTATAAACCAAGAATGCTTTTTATTAGCATTTTCATATAATAAAGCTCTATTAAAGCTATCCATGTAGTCCCAGTAAGTATATTTTACTACCACCTTTTCCTCTGGATGGATATAATCCCTTTCTTTTAAGGGGCTCATTCCCCATTCTTCTGGAGCCATAACTCTTTTTATAATGATTTTTGAAAAGTTATAAACTTTTTTAGTATTGGCCGGGTAGAAATGCTGGAGTTCACCAGACCCTGTTGCTAAGAGTCTCATCTGATAATGCATCTGTGGTATAAGAAACTGAATCCATATACTTGTGCATTATTTGCCATGGGTCATTTTTCCATCGCATATCACTTTGTTCTAGAAGAAGTATAACTTCTTTTTTATCATTTTGATAAAATATTTCTATGTTCTCTTCATCTATGAGAACTGTGGAATATGATTGAAGAGTATGATTGAGGAGTATCAAGAATTTGCCTAGATCATTTTAACTTAACCTTAGTATAACTGTTCAATATGTTTTAACAATAGATGAAATGGTCGTTTCTTATAGTAACTTAGTATGTTATAGCTCAACACAAAATAGTCTAGCCTATCATTTAGGCTAAGCACATAAAGAAAACTCAAATTTAAATAAATACCTGGAGTAGAACCCCACACAGGATATTGTACACACCAAGCCGAAAGCTTTTATTAATCAACCTCCAAAAATTTACAAAAGAAAGTATTACAATACTAGAGAGAGAGGGTGGGGGTGGGGTGGGTTCTAAGACCAACCTCCACTAAAGAAAATCTTTCGTCCTTATATAGAGGTCGGAAAATCTAAAATGATAAGATAAGATGGCCTACACAACTTACAATGGCCAATAAGAAAACGATAAGACCGACAAACAAACGTGGTCTTTCAAATAGAAAATGTGGCCGATACTATTATCATGGCCTACTTTATTAAAGTTTTGACTTATTACCCCAATTATTTAATTTGTGGGGTCTTCTTTATCTTACACTTTTCCTTTTCCTTTGCAGGTGGTGTTGCTAGAAGATTCTTTCACTTGGTCTTGGAGTCTTTGGAGAAGAGTATCGATGTTAATCTCTTCATTGCTATTAGCACTTTGTGCTTCTCCTGCCATGCATGATTCTTTATCATCATTTGTGTGGCTAGCAGATGCGATGGATATATCATCCCTTATCTCTATATTGACATTTTTCATTAAATCTCTTTTTACTTCCTCCATATAAATTGCCATTGCTTCTGATTTGGATATTAATCCTTTCTTCATTTGAAGCTTTCTTGCAATCTGTTTGAATGGACTAAGATCATCCACCTGTGGTTTTGATCTTTCTGTATTTTGGTATTTGTACATTGTTGTTTCTATTAAATCTATAATTTCTTGACCATGAATTTTTCCTTCGAGGTCTTTTTGTATTAATTTGTTCCAAAACTTTGTATAAAATGTTCTTTGTAAACATGGAAATCCTTCAGGGGTATTATTAACCACTACAGACCATTTCATGATCCAAGGGATCGAGAATTCTATAAAAAGGTACATTAATGACATACCTTCAAAGAATATATTATCTTTTTCTGAATTCATGAGTTTAGCGAAGATATCCACCCATTCAGAATATAATCTTTTGTAAGTTTCTAGTAAATTTTTTACTGTGGGACCATATAAATTCCACCATTGGCTAAACCAATTTGGAATAGGTTTGTTAAAAACATGAGAGCATATTTTTATAAACCAAGATTGCTTTTTATTAGCATTTTCATCTAATAAAGCTCTATTAAAGCTATACATGTAGTCCCAGTATTTATATTTTACTGCTACCTTTTGCTCTGGATGCATATAATTCCTTTCTTTTAAGGGGATCATTCCCCATTCTTCTGGAGCCATAACTTCTTTTATAATGATTTTTGAAAAGTTATAAAAAAATTTAGTATTGGCCGGGTAGAAATGTTGTAATTCACCAGACCCTGTTGCTGAGAGTATCATCTCATAATGCATTATGTATTTATAAGCAGGTGTGGTATAAGAAACTGAATCCAGATACCTGTGCATTATTTTCCATGGATCATTTTTCCATCGCAAATCACTTTGTTCTATAAGAAGTATAACTTCTTTTTTTATCATTTTGATCAAATATTTCTACGTTCTCTTCATCTGTGAGAACTGTGGTATATGATTGAGGAGTATTATGCTTTCCTTGTTTGGATTGCATAAAATTCAAGAATTCCTTGTACATTGGGTGGTCTGTATTAAGCCCACTTGTAGAAGCAATATTTGCTGCTATTAATTTTTGGTTTCCCACTTGAGCGAGGATATAACCTCTTCCAGTTCCTGCTTTTCCTCTTCCCCTCCTTGAGAGTGGACGCCATGAAGGTCTCATCCTGTCATTAAGATGAAAAAGATTTAGTTTAGATATTCTCTTGTAAGGAAATTAGGCAAACTATTATCAGAACCCTTTTTATAATGGATATCGAAATCAAATGGAGCTAATAAAGCCTACCATCTTGCAAACATTTGTTTTGAAACATCATGCTTACAATTTTTATCAAACATGAATTTAGCTGCTTGGCAATCAATTTTTATTAAAAACTACTGGTTATAAAGATCACGTTGGAACTTTAAAACACTTTTAACTTTTGCCGGAATTTCTTTTGTTGTAGTGGCGTAATTTTTTTGAGCGTTGTACCATTTGCCAGAATAGAACTGAATAATCTAATGAAGTTTATTATCTAGACAATATTGAGTCAAGATCCCTCCATACCCTATGTCAGAAGCGTCTGTCTCAACCATTTTTTCCCAATTTGGGTTGGCCAAAGTAAGACAAGGAAGGTTTTTAACCTTTGTTTTAATCTTTTTACCCACTTCAGTATGATTATCAGACCAAGATTTAGGATTATTTTTTAGCCTGTCATATAAAATAGCAGTATCCTTGGCTAAATCCTTTATAAAAGGAGCAACATAGTGTCACGCCCCGAGCCTACACCTTGGGCGAGACCGGCACTCGAAGACCATTCCTGGCCCCAAGCGAACCCTTGGCCTGGCTTACTTAACTCAACAGAATAACTCCATGCAATGAAAGGTCATAAAACAACCTAATTGATAAGATCGGTCCAAAAAGGCAACTCGTGTCTCCAAATAGAATATATTTATATATATATACACAGATGAGAGACTCAATACTAACTGACTGACTGTCTATAAAGCCTCTATAACACTAAGATGGATGTTGTGATAGACCCCGCAACATCCTAATAAAGCAAAACTAAGAAAAAAAAAATAACCGTGTCCTCCGGATTGCAAAGAGGCTCACCACTGACTCTGGAGTGCTCAGCTGGATCAACGGCGTGCTGGATGCTGATCATGGTTACCTGTGTCTGCATCATAATAAGATGCAGGCCAACTGGCATCAGTACATTGAATATACGAGTATGCGAGTTGGAAAGCTAAACAACAACTTAAGCTTAAAAGGAGTACAAAGGAACACTTACCTTGGCTCTGTTCAACTCATGAATAACCGAATTCAATATAAAGCAATAAGACACATGCAATACATAAAGCTTGTAAAACAGTGTAAACAACTTAGTTCGTTAAGGATAAAACGATAACAAACTCAACTTTACTTATATAAAAGTAATATAACTTTAGTTGGAGGTTCTTTAACCGACAACCACCACTATGAGCCTTAGTGATGATACAACATTTTACCTCACGTTGCCCAAGGACAATCCTATACCTTACCGTGATATAGGACCTTACTTAACTTAGTGGATCAACTAGCTTAACTTACGTGATCATCTAAAAAGAATGACCCGTTAGATCCCATGTTGGCTACATGGTTCTTATGGAAAGTTGAGTTAATATGAACTCGCATCCCCAATTCGGTGCTCAATACTACTCCCAAAAAGTACTTTAGCTCATAAGTGTTTTAAACACATCTTTCTTTAGTTTGAGATAATTGCTCAAAGCTTAGCCCAAAGTCTCTCTTGGAAAACATAGTTCCTTTCTTATTCAAATGTGCAAACATTTATAAACTTCTTTGGGAATACTTAGTTCCCTAATAACTTTTGAGAAATGAACTCAACTCTATACTCTTCTTGAAACCTGAGCCTTAAAACGAAGTTTAAACATTCATTAAAGACTCTTGAAAACTTTTTAAAAAAAACATGCTTTGACTTACTTCTTAACTTCTAGACTTGACTCTAACTTCACTTGACTTTGATCCTAACTTTCCTGGAATTGGATTATGGATTCAAGGGTAATGATCTCATGTTTATTGATGAGTTGTGATGTTTAGATGTACCTTAGAGTGTTGAAATCAACTAGAAAACATAGGTACATTACCAAGGAACATGTATGAAAAAGTGGGGAAGGAATGGGGAGGATTGACGTCCTTGGCGCTCTAAGAGGCGCGGGGCGCTAGCCCTCAAATTCTAGAAGGCCTGCTGGGCGCACTGCATGGCGTGCCGCCCCAAGGGGGGAACTTCAGAGCCCCTTTTGGGGCGCGCTGGCTGGCGCGACGCCCCAGCCTTTTCCCCAGAAAATCTAACTTTTCTCCTTAGTTTCTCCAACTCTAAACCCTCTCAACAACAAAGGTTCTTTCCCCAAACACTCATAATCATTAAAAACCTGAATATACAATAGATTCAACTCGAAATTCCATCCGGAAACATGTACCAAATCAACAAGAAACTTCAACACAACCACAAGAATTCAACAAACACAACCAATCTTTTTTTCGGAACTAAAACAAGTTTGGCGTGTGGGGGATGAACCAACCCCACACTATATGCTCTCACATACCTTAATAGGGATCACCCCTGACGAAATCCATGAAGATCTTGACGAACCTTGCTTCTTCTTCACTTTCTCCTCTTCGTTCTCTCTTCTCTCTCAAACCCTAACTCTCACTTTTAATAGAGAAAACTGATTTAAAATCAGCTTAGACCCTTAATATAACCAAAATAAATGGTTAGGGAAAAGACCAAACTACCCTTAAAAATTCGGATTGAACCTCCTTATGCCAACAACCCAACTTCCAAAGGGGATAACTCACTCATACGAACTAGGAATCGAGCAAACTCGGCGGCGCTGGAAAGATCATTCCAAACATAACTGGAAATACACCTAACTCATCCTGATATAGGAGTTATGACTGTTTGAATTTGGCCAAAAACTCATTTTTTTTCCCATACTTAACTAAATTTCCAGATTTTTGTATTCTTTCCAAAAATGACTATTTTCAAGTATAAGCTTCTTCATAGTTATTTCAATTTGCAAGATGTTACACATAGTTAAGACTTCCAAGAAATCTCTGGAAATGAGTTTTATAGGTTAGAATATTAGGGAATTTGGACGCAAATTCAATACTTCTATTAATAGGGCTAATGTTACCTCTTTCAATATTATGACCCAAGAATCTAACATTTGTTTGAAACAAAGCCATTTTAGGGATAGATATTACTAAGATATTTTGGATAATAATTTTTTTAAACAAATCAAGGTGTTTAAAATGATTCTCCATATATTTGGAAAAATCAAGAATATCATCTATATAAACTATTATGAAATTACTATAAGGTATGAAAATTTCAATAATGATCTTTTGGAATTCATAAGGAGAGTTTCTTAAGCTAAATGGCATAACGTTCCATTCATACTGTCCCATAAGGACATTAAAAGATGTTTTCTATCTATTTGACTAAGCTATCTGATTTTGCCAATAACCTGATTTTAAATCAAATTTGGAAACTATATCCAATAAATCTTTCTTATTGGGGATACGGTACCTAATCCATTTTAAGGCCTTATTAAGAGGTTTATAATTCTTTACCAACTTGGGCTCATCTCTTTCTTGTTCAACATGGATAACTTTAATAGAGCTTATAATGATATTTGAAAAGTTATAAACATTTTTAGTATTGGCCGGATAGAAATGCTGGAATTCACCAGACCCTATTGCTGAGAGTATCATCTCATAATGCATCCTGTATTTATAAGCAGGTGTGGTATAAGAAACTGAATCCAGATCCCTGTGCATTTTTTCCATGGGTCATTTTTCCATCGCAAATCACTTTGTTCTAGAAGATGTATAACTTCTTCTTTTTTATCATTTTGATCAAATATGATTTTATTATTATCAATGACTTTGATATTCAATTCCTTGAACTGGGAATAAATCTTATGAAGATCATCTTCATGCCCCTCATTTTCGCAATATAGCCCTTGTTGACAAGGCAAACATTCATCATCTGATGACATATAATCTCCCTGGTGAAGAGTTTTTAGATCTTCACTTGTAGAGGATTCCTCACTACTGCTGTATTCTGTTTCTGATTTTCTTGAATTATAATTTAATAGGATTTTGCATAGAGAGTCCTTGATAATATTATCTATGTCAAGGCTTTTGAAATGATTGTAAGGGAAGAAAAACAGATTTAGTAACTTCCCCAGTACTTATTGTAAAATCTCTTTCTATCATAGAGATATAATTATGAACATACATAGCCATAAACCAAGGAACAAAAGCAATTAATAGGTTTTTCTTTGATTCAATAAGATCTGTATAAAATTCATCTCGAAAACAAATCTGTTCTTCTTTATTAAAATTTTTAAAAAACCATTTTCTAAAATGTTTCCATTTTGATTTCAAGAATTCTTTAAAAATCTTTTCTCTTGCCGATGATCCCGGACTAAAATCAATTTGTTTTTCAGTTATCATAAAACAATTTTTATGTGGAAAATTCATTTCAGACTCAGTTATATCTAAGTCAGAACTGGGCCTAGATATAGGTCTAACAATATTATCCCTATCAATCTTAATATTGTCACATCTATAATTTTATCTAATCTGAGAAGTAGATGCTCTAGAGGGAGCCTGAACAATATAATCAACAAGAGAGATATAAGAAGAGTAAGATCTAGATAGTCTAGATGACATGCTATGATTATCAATTCTATTATGCATAGCTATAGTATCAGAAAATTTAATTTTTACAGTTCCATCATTAAACTGTTCAACTTCTGAAACCTCATTATTAATATTATTTTTTGGTTGGGCTGCACCTTCAATAACCCATTCTTGTGGGAAATCAATCTTGTCCCACTGGATAGGTCTTCTGGTAACAACCTTTGATTTACCAAAATTACTTTCTATAAGAATGGTTTCATTTTTAAAATCAAACATTCTACACATAGGATTCAAAGTATGAAGGAGTTTATAATAAATTCTGTAGCATATGCAAACAACTTCAGTTCCAAGCATATAATCATAACCATGAAATTTGACATTAAGCATAAGAGAACTTAATTAATTCTCATCATGTAAAGAGATATGTAAATTAGGAAAAGCATACAAATAAACTGGTCCATAACCAGACTAGTTTGTATTGTCCCTATAAGGGATTTCTTCCAACTTTTGGTTTCTACCATCTCTTAAAGCTGCTATTAAGCTTTCTGGTAGACCTCTTAAGGTAAGGGGCTTAAATGCCACCTGAACCAAGCCAATATGAATGAATCTATAAATTTCCCTATAAGGGGCCATATAATTTTCAGATAATAATTTAAAAGTTTGATGATCACTATCAATGTGATATTTCCAAGATAGATTTCAGGACCCGTTATGGTCATTATGAGTTTCTGGTCATGTTGTTCGGTTTAACTAATGCACCTACAACATTCACGGACCTTATGAATAGAATATTCAAGACTTATTTACATATGTTTGTTATTGTATTCATTGATGACATTCTAATCTATTCGATGAATGAGGAAGATTATGCTAGCCATCTCATAATAGTTCTCAAAACTCTAAAGTATAGGAAGTTGTATGACAATTTCTCTAAGTGTGAGTTTGGGCTTTAGTTTGTGGTATTCTTAGGCCACATTGTTTCCGGTGATGTAATTAGAGTTGATACTCAGAAAAAAGAGGCACTACAGAATTGGCCTAGATTCACATCTCCTACTGATATTAGGAGTTTCTTGGGGTTGACTGGATATTATAGAAGGTTTGTAGTGGGGTTCTCATCTATTTCATCCCCTTTGGCCAAGTTGACTCAGAAAATAGTAAAGTTTCAATGGTCTGAAGCTTGTGAGAAAAGGTTTCAAGAATTGAAAAAGAGGTTGACTACATCCCCAGTATTGACGATACCAGAAGTTACGCAAGGCTTTATTGTATATTGTGATGCGTCTAGAGTTTGTTTGGGTTGTGTGTTAATGCAGAATGGTAAAGTTATAGCTTATGCCTCCAGACAGTTCAACGTTCACGAGAAGAACTACCCAACCCATGACTTAGAGTTGGCTGCCGTAGTACTTACTTTGAAAATATGGAGTCCTTATTTGTATGATATTCATGTAGACGTGTTCACCAATCACAAGAGCCTTCAGTATGTGTTTAGTTAGAAAAAGGTTAATCTCAGACAGTGAAGGTGGTTACAGTTACTCAAGAATTATGAAAAGAGTATTCTTTATCACCCAAGTAAGGCTAACGTGGTTGTTGATGCCTTGAGTAGATTGTATATGGGTAGCGCTGCCTATTTTGAGGATGATAAAAAGGAGTTAGCAAAAGATGTGCATAGACTTGCATGATTAGGAGTTCGACTAATGGATTCCATAGAAGGAAGAGCAGTGGTGATTAATGGGGCTGAATCATCATTAGTGGCAGAAGTGAAAGAGAAACAAGACCAAGATCCTATTTTGCTTGAATTGAACGCAATGTTAATAAGCCAAAAGTAATGCCTTATGAACAAGGGGAATATGGTGTTTTGAGGTATCAAGGTATATTGTGTGTACCAAGGGTGGATGAACTTCAAGAAAGGATTATGGAGAAAACTCATAGCTCCACATATTCTATCCATCCTGGTTCCACAAAGATGTATCGTGATTTGAGAGAAGTTTATTGGTGGAGTAGTATGAAGAAGGGCATTCCAGAGTTTGTTATTAAGTGCCCGAATTGCCAACAAGTTAAAGTAGAGCACCAATGGCCCGGTGGTATGGCCCAAAATATAAAACATCCGGAATGGAAGTGGGAGATGATCAATAAGGATTTCATCACAGGTTTACCAAGGTCTCGCAGGCAGCATGATTCTATTTGGGTGATTGTTGATAGAATGACAAAATCAGCCCACTTTTTGTCGGTAAAGATTGCCCATTCAGTAGAGGATTATGCCAAGTTGTATCTTCAAGAGGTAGTTAGACTTCATGGGGTGCCAGTTTTGATTATATCAGATAAAGGTGCACAATTTACTGCACAGTGCTGGAAATCTTTCCTAAAAGGCTTGGGTTCAAAGGTGAACTTGAGTACTGCTTTTCATCCTCAAACAGATGGTCAAGTAGGGTGCACTATTCAGACTTTAGAAGATATGTTAAAGTCCTGTGTGATTCATTTCAAAGGTAATTGGGATGATAACCTACCTCTCATTGAGTTTTCTTACCACAATAGTTATCACTATAGCATCCAGATGGCTCCGTATGAAGATCTTTATGGGAGAAGGTGTAGATATCCTATTGGATGGTTTGAAGTTGGTGAGGCTGGGTTGATTGGACCATACTTAGTTCATCAAGCTATGGAGAAAGTGAAAGTCATTCAAGAGAGGTTGAAAACAACGTAGAGTCATCAGAAATCCTACACTGAAGTTGATGATTGGGTATACTTGAAAGTTTCACCCATGAAGGATGTTATGAGATTTGGTAAGAAGGGGAAGCATAGTCCCTGGTATATTGGTCCTTATAGAATATCCAAAAGGATGGATAATGTAGCTTATAAGTTAGAAAAAGTGCATGGGAGATACTTCACTTAACATACCTACTGAAGATATTGGTATCAATGATAGCTTATCATATGAGGAGATTCCAGTTCAGATTCTAGATTACCAAGATCGCAAGTTTAGAACTAAAGAAGTTGCATCAGTCAAAGTTCTATGGAGAAATGAATTTGTTGAGGAAGCTACTTGGGAAGCTGAGGAGGATATGAAAAAGATATACCTACATCTCTTCGAATCCGGAGAAGTTCTGAATTAGGGTACAAATCCTTTTCTTTGCTTTTATTTTAAGTTGGCATGTTGTATTTACATTTTGCTTGTTGGGTGTTTGAGCTAGATGTTAGATGTTACACCTTAGCCTTCTAAGAGTAGTCTCATTCGAGGATGAATGTTCCCAACGGGGAGATATTGTAACACCCCTCTACTATAAAGACTTAGAATTAGAAACAAACCGTTTTTCGAAATAAGTTAAATTTGGAAAATTGGCTAAATTATGTTAAGTATGGGTTTTTGGTCAACTTCAAATGACAATAACTCCTAGATCAGGATGATTTATGTGTTCTATAAGATTCTATAGGAAAAATCTCTGAATTATCGTTCTAACGCTACTGAGTTTGCGCGATTTCGAGTTTGTATGAGGGAGATATGCTAATTTAAAGTTGGGATGTCTAGATAAGGAAAGTCCAAACCGGATTTTAGAAGGGTATTGTAGTCTTTTCACTACACAGTTAAATTATTTTGTTTTTGGTAATTACTTAGTGTCTAAACTGAATTTGGTCAGTTTACGCACTAAAAGAATTCACGCTCGGGTTTTTTTTGTAAAAGAACGC
Organism: Solanum tacnaense; assembly: GCA_029582525.1. Taxonomy (NCBI): domain Eukaryota; kingdom Viridiplantae; phylum Streptophyta; class Magnoliopsida; order Solanales; family Solanaceae; genus Solanum; species Solanum tacnaense. The sequence goes on along the minus strand of JAJOOD010001019.1, from coordinate 96,184 downwards.
AAGAGGAGAAAGAGCCAAAGTTCATCTTTCTTAAGGTTTTGCTTGTGGATTTCGTCAAGATGTGTGATCCCTACGAGGTATGTGAGATCACATAGCATTGATTAGTTCACCCAGGTTCCAATCATGATTTATTTTAGCGAATTAGATTCTTGGAGGTTTAGAAATTGAGTTCTTGATGGATTTGTTTGAAGTTTCTATTGGGTTCTTGATTGTTGGAGTTGTTGAGGAGTTCCTGATTTAGATTCATGAAATTAGGTGTAGTTTTGAGTAGATTCTTGCATATTTTGATTATGTAGTCGAATCTAAGTATTTGAGAAAGGACCCAACTAATTTTAGAGGGTTTAGAGTTGAGAATTCGTAAAAATCTAGGGAAAAGGGGTGGGGGGCCGCGCCATTCAGAGCGCCTCACAAAGTGCTTTGAAATTTTCCCTCTGGGGTGCCGCGCTAGCTAGATTGCCCCAAGCCAGTCTCTGAATTTTATTCTTTGGCGCTCCGCGCCACTCAGAGCGCCAGGGACGCCAAGTCTGCTACTTTTTCCCACTTCTTTCCATACTAGTTCCCTTGTAATGTACCTATGTTTCCTAGTTGATTACTACACTCTAAGGTACATCTAACCAACATGACTTCATCAATAACATGAGATCATGGCCCTCAATTTACTTCGCACTTTTGGAGATCCTTCCAAAAGGGTCTTGGCACCAAGGTTAAGCTTAGTTCGGCTTTTCATCCCCAAACCGATGGGAAAGTAGTGAGTATCATCCAAAATTTGGAAGATATTTTAAGGAAATGTGTAATTGACTGTAAGGGTAATTGGGATGACCATTTGCCATTTGTAGAGTTTACCTACAATAATAGCTATCACTTAAGTTTTGGTATGGCTCCATTTGAGGCCTTGAATGGTAGGAGGTGTATATCTCAAATAGGTTGGCCTGAAGTGGGAGAAATGGCTTTGATAGGTCCCGAGTTGGTTTTAGAGGCTATTGAGAAAGTCCGACTCATTAGAGAAAGATTGAGAATGAATCAAAGTCGGCAAAAGTCTTATACCGATGTGAGAAGAAGGGATCTAGAATTTGAGGTTAACGATTGGGTTTATTTGAAAAATTCACCCATTAAAGGTGTGATGAGATTCGGCAAGAAGGGAAAGCTTAGTCCCCGGTATGTAGGCCCATACCAAATTTTGAGGCGTATTGATAAAGTTGCCTATGAGTTAGATTTGCCATGTGTGGCTTTAGTGCATACGGTATTTCATATTTCCATGCTCAAGAAGTGTGTAGGAGACACGACATCCATAATCCCTTTAGAAGGGTTGGGGGTTGATGAAAGTCTTTCATAAGAGGACGTTCCGATACAGATTCTAGACCAACAAGTCAAGAGATTGAGAAAAAAGGAAATAGCTTCCGTAAAGGTTTTGTGGAGGAATCATTTAGTTGACGGTGCTACTTAGGAGGCCGAGGCCAATATGAAGTCCTGTTATCCTCATCTTTTTCCTTCTACTCCTATTCTAGCTTGAGGTAAGTAGTTTCTCTTGAGTTTTCCTTGTTTTGGGAGTCATGTGTGTTATATAAGTTTTTCCATGATTTCCCTATGTTATGCATGTTCATGAGAATTTATGTTTAGCAAAAAAATGAGTTTTATGATTAATTTTCCTCATGTTGTTGTGCATTGAGTAAGAGTTTCCTATATACTTCATGAGATAAATTGTTGAACATGCTTTGATTATGCTTTTTCAGAGTAAATTGCATAAAGGCTCTATGAGATTGTGTTGAGCATGCTTTTAGTTTGGAGAGTGTAGCTCCTCCTATGAACATGAGAAATGTTAAGAGTTTGTGCATGATGGGTAGATAGATGTAGTTCATACCCCCTTGAGATGCATTGAACCTATTTGAGTTGGAGTTGATGTATCCTCTTTTAAATTGTGCATTATTTTAATATTCCATGCATGATGGGCTGGTAGTCTTCAGTCTTTACTTCCGGAAGGTGTCTACATCATCATTCGAGGACAAATGATACCAAGGGGGAGATATTGTAACACCCCAAAAATTTGTAGGCTAAACTAGAGCTTAGCGTGAGGGTTAGTCTTAGATGTAACTCCCCGTACTCAAAATAGAGGTTTTCGTGTTAGAGCATCAAGGTAGCACTCCGCAAGGACCCCAACTATGGGCCTTTGAGGAGGACTTTAGGAAACTACCGAAAAGCAGTGACCACGGCAGGACCCACGCCCCGTGGGTGGGGGTCTCGTGTGTAGACCAATAATCTCTGACGATCAACCACACCCAACTAGACTGGGCCGTAGGTCTGGGGTTTGTGGTTTAGGCCTGTAGATTTATTTTAGCATCGGTTTTGGTGGTTAAGTCGAGGGGTATTTTGGGTCTTTCCAGTGTTAATTAATATTAAGTGATATCGTTCTACACTAATCTAAACCACATATATAAGGATTTTAGACCCCTAAACTAAGTTATTCAACGCATTATTTCCAAAACCCCAATCAATTCCCAAAATTCATCATCTCCAAATATTCTCTCTCTAGAACTTGAAGAAGAAAAAAAAGAAGGAAGTTGGAGCTAGGGTTCAAGAAGAAAGGTCTTCTCATCAAATTCATTGGATTCCATTTCTAAGGTATGGTAGTCCTTCATCCATGGATAGCTTTCATCTATGGAGTCCCTTCAAAATCTCAATTTCAAAGATACAAATCCCCAAAAGCTAGTGTTTGATTCCAATGTCATGGGTTCCTTTCAAACATGATTCTAATGATTGAATTATGTTATATTATGCATGAATTTATGATTTTCTATGGTTTTTATGATGAATCCCCAACAACCCATGAAATCCCCATATTTCTCAATTGTGATCATATGATGTGGGTCTTTGTTGATGAAACAAGGATTTTATGACATGATGCATGAGGTGATTGAATTACATGAATAATGATTTAAATCCATGTCTAATGATAAAATTCTAGATGTGTTGAGTGAAAGTATGCTTTAAGCCAAGAAAGGGCCAATATGAGATTATGCATGTTTTAGAATAATTATGTAAATATTTTAAGAAAACTTTGAGAGTGAAGTGTTAATGATTATAATGTTATTGTTGTGTTGTTGAAAGTTCATTCTCACACACACACACATATCCATGAATATGATATGATGTGAAAGATTTTCTCACAACATGAAGATTCTAAGGTTGAAAGGCTATTCTCACCTAATTGAATCTAAGATATGTATGTAGACATGGACGGTGAAAGGTTATTCTCCCGCATGATCTAAGAGCTATCCCATGAATTATATTGGATTGAGTGTCAAGAAATTATTTCATGAATATGAGTTAAGTCAAGACTTAATATGAACTCCATAGGAATTAATTCTTAACACCGAGTGGATATTCTATGTGAAACAAAAGCTTGTACACTAGTTTAGTCCGACTTCCAAAGGAATGCTTTTACGCTAGTTGAGTCCGGCTTTCCATATGGGTTCCTTTTATGCTAGTTGAGTCCGGGTTCCCAAAGTATGTCTCATGAGATGGAAGCCCTCTACGCTAGTTGAGTTCGGGTTTCTAGTAGCAATCTCCTTGTCCCATAAACTATGTTCCCCCATAGGTCATTAGCTAGTGGATCCACCTAAGATAAGATTATGGTTCTACCTTAGGTAAGTAGGACAAGCCTTTTCAGTGTGGCTAACACTGGATTCAATGTTAAGGTCACATGGTCTCATGTCGGTTAAGGCTTATTCGCACAACTAGAACAAAAATATGAACTATGGTTACTTATTAAGCTCTGTATATGAGTTTCAAAGGCTTTTTAAGATGATCATGATTATGTTTACTATGTTTATGAATTATGCTTTTCCACTATCTTTATGATGATGTTAAACTTGGTAAAAATGCATGTTGTCAAATGAAAGGTCCCTTTTAGCATGTTTTAAATGTTTTCATGCATGGCTATCATACTTAATGCATTTTTGTACTAACGCCTACTTTTCCTACATTTTATCCCAAGTGTAGGGTCCGATTCTTAAGGTGATCACCACAGTGGCAAAAGCTTGGATTTTCTTATTCTACTAGCTTGTTGGTGAGTCTTCAAGATTCGAGAATGTTTATTTTGCAAGTTGAAGTTTCATTCCTTGTATTTTCCTTTTGGAACAATTTTATATGGGTTATGCCCTTTCTCATTTCAAGTATTGTAACAGATGGCTATGTTGAAACATAGAATCTAGACTTCCGCTTTTCTTTTATGAATTTTTTTCACTTGAAATGTGTTTTTACTTTCATTGTTCTACTGCTTATGTTATGATATGCTAAATGGCTTGTATGGAGTCTTTTGGTGTTCAATACGCCATGTTACATCTAGGGTGTACCCCTGAGACGTGACATTAGGGTTCTGAGTTTAATACTACAAATTAAGCAACGTTTCCAAGAAAACATGTTATTTAGACTATGGAAACTATAGCAGCTGAAATCATAACAAATTCCCAAGATTTTACAAACCCTAGGTCGAAACAAGCTATGTCGAATCTAGGAACTGATTGAATTCAAGGGACCTAGTGGATGAAAGGAACCCATTAGTGAAATCCCACATACCTGGTGTTTAACTTCCCAGAGAAATCCTTTAGATTTTGGGGCTAAAACTTGAAGAACACCTCTACCTATTCTTGGAAAACGGGTGCCTCTTTCTTCTCTTGTTGCTCTAAGTTTTGGTGATTTTTGGGGAATGATGGTTTTGAGTAGGTTCTGACTAAATTATTAGGGTAAGACTAAGTAAAACGACGTAGCTTAGGTGTTAAATGACGTAGTTTTGGTGCCCAATGCATAGGGGAAAAGACGAAAATGATCGTGACTTAAAGCTGAGGAGGGGCCAGCCACGAGACCACTAACGGACCGTCGATGGAGCCACGGTCTGTCGAATGGGTCGTAGTTCTTGGCCAGAGTCTACTAGTTCTTGGAATGCCCATCCATGGTCCCTTCCACGGACCGTGTGAAGGACCATGGGTCATGAAGGATACCGTGGTTCTTCGCCTGGAATAAGGGCTACTGGGTCAGATCGAAGAACCAACCCACGGCTCATCAGTGGGACCACGGCTTATGGAGGGCTCCGTGGTCCACCACATTTGGCTGGTTGTGAACCATGATCAGGGTGACAGGTCGTGGTTCCTTTCACGGCCCGTGGACCACTCTGTGGTTCATTAAGTTTCTTTTGTTCAGTCTTTGTTAGGTCATGAGGTCTTACAATATCTCCCTCTTGGGAACATTCATCCTCGAATGAAGACTAAGCAAGTTGGGTTAGGGGGAAAGGGCTGAAACCCCTACTAACTGACTTCTAGAAATTAATATCTAACTGAATTTAGTTCCATGAACCATTCAAATATGCTGAAATGCTATGATAATTGAAAGAACAAAATACTGAGATTGAGTTACACAAGAGTAAACTGAGAGACTGAAGAGGAACTATTATCTCAAGCTGAAATTGAATTGGAAGGAAAGAGGTGAGGATGCTTGGCCCTCATTGATGCTTCTGCTTCCCAAGTAGCTCACTCTGCAGACTGACTCCACCACAAAATCTTTACTGAAGCAACTTCCTTATTTCTTAACCTACAAACCAGATAGTCAAGAATTTGAACTGGCACATCTTCATAAGTGAAACTATCATTAATAGCCACACTCGCTAATGGTACTATCGATGTCGGATCATCCACACACTTCTTCAACAAGGAAATGTGAAAGACTAGATGAACCGCTGCTAGTTCTACTAGCAAGTCTAACTCATATGCCACATTACCAACCCTTTTTCAGGATTCTGTAAGGACCTACATATCTAGGACTAAACTTCCCTTTCTTGCCAAATGTCATCACCCCCTTCATAGGTGACACCTTCAGGAAAATCCAATTATCAATTTCAAACTCTAAGTCTGTTCTCCTCACATCTGCATAGGAATATTGGCGACTCTGAGCTATCTTTAGTCAATCCGTATTAACTGAATCTAGCCTAATCAAGGCTACTTCACCAACTTCAAACCAACCAATAGAGGACCTGGATCTACGCCCATATAGTGCCTCATACGGGGCCATCTGAATACTAGAATAGAAGCTATTATTGTACGCGAACTCTATGAGAGGTAGGTGATCATCCCAACTTCCCTTGAAATCGTTCACAAAAGCTCTCAACATGTTCTACACTTGAGTAAAATAGTATAAACGGACCATGTGTGATCATGGGTTACCAAAGCTGCAACCAATATGTTCATGGGTGATCACATCGAGATGATTTTTCATCATAACCCTGTCACAATAAGTAGGAACGCACAACTGGTAGAAGCATATTTGTACAAAAGGCAAGTGTTGAGAAGACTCTGAGGTTATAGAGATGCACTGTCTAGAATCTAAAACTGGAAAACCCTCTAGAGGTAGATACCTTATTGAAGTCTAGAAGAAAACAAGCACCTTTTTCTTCTCAGCAGACATACTCTCAACTCTCTGCACGCAAAGAAAAATAATGAAAATAAATATGTGTTAGAAAGAACGGGTTAAAGTGTGAAGTTACAAATACTGTGACAATATATGATTACCTTCCCAAACCAAGATATTTGATGATCATTTTCTTCGTATAATTGTAATCTGTATGTGCTTTCCAATCTTCCACATAAATAGTTGTTCCACTCCCACCAAGCATTTAGTCAAGATCTTCAAGATATAAACTCCGAAACAAAGTTTTGATTCTTGAGGTAGTTATATCTGAAAAACCTTGAGAAAAATGAGCTATCTGCGAAGCAATTGATGTGAAAAAATAATGTTGAATAAGGAGATTATCTTTCCTATTGGGAAAAAGCTCGACTATTTTTATGGACCCCAACTCTTCAAAATAATAAGCGAAGGTCAAGCTAAGTATATCTTAATCCACTGTCTCAGGATCCATCTTGAGTATCCGCTTGCAGCTACTGCATAAGGTGGGATCTGCATCCCGAATATCCTCCAATGAAATCCCTCTCAAGGTAATTGCAAGAAGAACACACAATCAAATACAACTCCCATTTGGATTTTATGCATTAATGTCATTGCAATCATTGTACCATATAGGTGAAATACTCGAGGTGTAATGGATCCACCTTAGATGCTGCCACCAAAAATATATATTAATGACTAAAATTAATACGTTTTAGATGCAAATTTGTGTATAAAGGAGATAAAGTTTTCCTGAATTTGGGAAAAACCTTCTTCGATCATTGGGACAAGCAACAAAGAGAGCGATGTGAGGATTGAACATCCCACTACATACCAAGAAGAACCACTCACTCAACACTACAGGCCCAATAGCTTTTTCATGTTTGAATTGCAATAACAGATCGCTTCGCAGCAATGCCGGATACTTATCAACAATATATTCAAAAGATACCTCAAACAACTCGGACCTAATGATGAGCATCTCAAATGACACTTCCTTGTTTCCATCTCTAGCTTCTTCAAGAATCCTCATTGTGAAATGTATTTGTACTTTGAAATTGGTTACCTCCTTGTAATCAATGATCCACCGATAATCATCAATACTCTCAGCATATATCCAGATTAGAAAGAACAATGAAAGTTTTCATTGACTCAATTTCTGCGTAAAGACATCCGAGTTGTTAAACAACTTAGAAATGTTCTTTAACTCTTTGAGTATTACAAGATACTGAGACCACCACGATACAATAAGCCGGCCTTCATTGATCAGTCTTAGCTTATCTTCCAATTTCCTTAAGTGTCGCTCTGTTTTATCTAGAAAATCATATAAAATGATTTGCAAGTCAGACAAAATATGATGCAAGCTTTCAATGTACTATCTGTCATACACTGTTTCACCACTTTTAGAGTCGAAAGGTTGTTGCAACAATGCCCTCACCAAGCATATATACTCAGTTAAATCATTCACAATGATAACCTTGTAGACTCAACTGATCAATAATCAATTCTAACTCGCGGGATAAATCAACAACTACATCCTCACAAACAAACATAAAAACATCATTCAATGCTAACAATTCATTAGCAGCATTCTTCTGGCACATTGCAATCCCAACAACCTCTAATATATCCCTTATACAACTCCAATAAAACCTATACAAGGGATCATCAAGCCTAACAACTCTTCTCAGTAGCATACAAAACACTAACATCAATTGAGAACATTCACTGTATCTCTTCGTATGCAAATCAGTACTCAGCAATGAATCTATGAATGGATTCATCAACAACATGTTTCTTAGCTTTATTTTGAGATAGATACATCGTTACTAAAGTTGTAGGCATCGATGAAGAGATAAATATTTGAAAATGTTGAGAGGATTCTTCATTAATATTATGCATTGGAGTCATCACAAGAAACTTCAACATCCTTATGATGTGATGCCTACGTGTAAGAGCTGAAGGATCATTGCTTCTCAAAATATCAAAGAATAGTGAAGCTAAGTTATTGGTGAGCTTTCAAACTTGAGGATTATTTGTGCTCAATAGTTTACCAATGGCAAGCTGTATAGTTTTATCAGCGTAGAATCCTATAATCTTCCAAATGTTTGGTTTGACCAATTACCGGTCATCATCAACCCCAACCGCGGTGTTCAGAAGTTTACAAAACACTGATACTAAAACAACGCATACTTCCAAAGCATCTCCAGTCAATGTACTAAATGAATTGAAAAATTTATTCATAAATTTTTCAACAATTGATTTTTAGCCATATCCTGAGACATATAAAGCATTACCGAATCTGCATGAGCAGACGAGGAAATGAACAATTGTATATGGAAAAATGTTATGGTGTGAGAGACATAGATATGAGTTGGTATATGAGGGATTATTTTTGAATAAAAAATGTGTGGGTCCTACCTCATTCATTTTCTCTCTCCTACATTTTATCACTTTCTTTCCTTACACGTTTTATTTTTGTATCTATCTATATAATTTTCTGATCAATTTTTTCTACTGTGAATTTTACTTACCCAATTCTTTCTATTATTTATAATATATTTATCTTCTCATTCTGATAATTGGTAGGTATTTTTAAAAACTAAAAAATTATTTTATCAAGAATATGAGATGAAAAATGAAAGAGAAAATTAAATGATGGATAAAATTTTCACTTACGACATAAAAGCTTAGATAGACGATCAACTAAGCTACGATTAAAATTCTCCATTGGTACAGGTGTATACGTTTACTTGGTTATTTTTAGTACTAATAGAATGAAGTTTTTTTATCAATATTTATAATATTATAAATAAAAAATAAAATCTTATTTTTAAATTTCCTCATTTTTTGAGTTTGATTAAATTTAACATTTATGAAATATGATGTAAATGCTACACTATTTCATATAATTAGATCTAATCTAGTTTATGATGAATAATCATATAAATTTTTTTTTAACCAAAATGCAATTTTTTTAATATACAAATATTTACTATAATCTACTTTGTTATAATATAAAAATTGATTTATTAACCAAATATTTATAATTTATTAATATAAAAATGATAAAGAATATGATTTGATAAGTGAAAAATCGATCAATCAAACATATATGCATGTATCAAATGAGAGATTTTAATAGTTTAGTTGATTGACTACCTATATGTTTATCTCGTGAGTAAAAATTTTACTATCCACTATGAATTTCCTCCTTTATTTTTCCTTCTCATATTTTTAATATAATAAAAATATTAAAAATAATATATGTGTCAATTATCAAATAAAATAAATAACTAAGTAAATGATAAAAGTTACTCTATTTGATAAATAGAAAAGATTGATGGGAAAGAAAGTGAAAAAAAAGGGCTAGGGGTAAAAGGTAGGATAGAGACAATGAATAAGGTAGGAACCACAAAAAATTTAAATTTTTTTTTATCCCTCATACACCAACTCATTTCTGTCTCTCACACCATCAATTTTTTCATTGTATATGCCTACATGCTTCGTCAGTACTTTTCTTTAGAATCATATATGTAAACTCTCTCACTAACATTATCATATCTTTCAAATCCGAAGCACTACAAACATAATCACTTTTCAAAATCGCAGAGATTTTTGAAATCATATCATTTATTAGTTTCTATGTCTGCAGATGAAATGTGCTTGACATTTTTACCAACTAAATGCATAGTTGCATCATTCTCAACGCCGTAAAATGTCAATGTCTCCAATTGACAGGAGAGTGTTCTTCCAACTGACAGGAGAGTTGTTTTCATTACACTCTCCTATCAGTTGGAAGAACACTCTCCTGTAAGTTGGAGACATTGGCATTTTACGGCGTTGATAATGATGCAACTATGCATTTATTTGGTAAAATGGCGAGCACATTTCATCTACAGACATAGAACCTAATAAATGATACAATTTCAAAAATCTCTGCGATTTTGAAATTTGATTATGTTTGTAGTGCTTCAGATTTAAAGGATAAGATAATCTTAGTGAGAGAGTTTACATATATGATTCTAAGGAAAGTATTGATGAAGCAAGAAATCATACACAATAAAAAAATATATGGTGTGAGAGGCATAGAAATGAGTTGGTGTATGAGGGATTATTTTTTAATAAAAAATCTGTAGGTCCTACCTTATTCATTGTCTCTCTCCTACCTTTTATCCCTAGCCCTCTTTTTCACTTTCTTTCCCATCAATTTTTCTATTTCTCATTTTTCGAAGTTTTCTAAGTTTCTGCTTTGGGTAAAGAATGAACAAAGAACAGAATTGAAGTTTGATCAGTTCACTTTCGTTTTCCGGTGGTACCGCGGTGGATCACCGTCGGTCATATTGAAAAAGTGAAGTGAAATGGTGTAATGAAAATGATGGTGTGGTTTAGTTTTATACTTTAGAAATCTATTTATAGGAAAAAAATGAGAAACTTTTTCAAAAGATAATTAATGTATAGATAACAAATTGTGAATTTTTTTTTCTTTGGAGTTTTCTCGAAATAGTCAAAAGGTTATTTATTAGATTTTCCCCTAAAATTAATGGTCTTATTATTTCTTTTACTAAGTTCTTTTTTGGGGATAGTTTATTTAATGATGAGTTTATATTAATGAGAAACATGTATTAGTAATTATAGTGGTTAAACTAGTTGTTGGTCATCAAAGTGGTCAAATTAGTATATTTATGAGTGGTATACATCATTAAATTTTGTTATTTGTATATGATATTATGTGAAAAGTACATATTACTTGAAAATAAATGAATAATTGACAAATATAATTGTTAGGGATTATGTTTTAAAAGTTAATCAATAACTTTATAAAGAGTGAACATGATGAGCAAATTACCTGGGTAAAGGGTTCGAAATATATTCGAACTTTGACCAAAGATGCTGTAACAATCTCAAATTTTGGGCATAACCTATTACCCCTGCACTATTTAATAGTGTATTTTAAAGATATATAGGTGCCCACGTGGACATCATATATCTTGCATTATTATAAATAGTAACTTGTCTACCCGGACACCTATATATCTTTAAAATATACTATTAAATAGTGCAGGGGAGTAATCGATCCTGCCCAAAGTTTGAGATTGTTACAACAATTTCGGTCAAAATTCAGATATATTTCAGATCTTTTTCCCAAATTACTTATTTATTTTTTTGTAGTTAAGGGTATATATTTGTATGTTCAAAAATCTCTAGTATATTTGATTGAGAATTTTTAGTTGTCTATTGAAGATTAAATGGAATAATAACAACAACAGCAACAACAATAATAATATTAATAATTGTAATAATAATAATAATATTAATAACAATAATAATATGTTATACCATCTACTCAAAGTAGGGTGGTAGGGTGTCCAATCGGTCGGTTCAATTTTTTTGTATTCTATAGCCAACAACACTCAAGTATTGTTATTGTAACACCCGGAAATTTTTTGAGCTATGATTCAAACCATCCTTCCTGGTGAGTAGGATCTTACCGAGGAATTTAAAATTTTCCTAAGTGTTAAGGTCACTAGTTGTAGCACCTTGAGTTCCAAGAAGAACTAGAGAGAATTCATTGAAGTCATTCCTAAGCTCTTCTAAGATTTAGGTCAAATTGAAACGATCATAACTCTCAGTACAGGATCAGTTAGGTGTTCCATAATATGGAAAATGAAAGTTCTTTGAATTATCTTTCCAACGCCACTTAGTTTGCTAAGTTTCAAGTTCGGAGGAGTGAGATATGCCATTTTAAAGTTAGGTTGTCCAGTTAGTGAGGGGTATTTTGGTCTTTTCCTTACCAAATAAGATTTAATTCATTTTTAGTAAGGTTTTAACGGTTTCATCCTATTAGGTTTAGTTTTATAATCCTAATATACTCCTAGGGTTTTAGTTGAGAATTCAAGAAGAGAAAAAAGGAAAGGATCAAGGCGTTCGTCGAGGTTCTTGAGTTTTGTTGTGGATTTTCGCCATGGGTTTGATCCCTAAGAGGTTTGTAGTCTTCCATAGTGTTGGGTTTGTTCACCCACACGCATCATGTTAATTTCAGTGTTAAATTCGTTCTAGAAAGTTGAAGGTTTGATGTTCTTGAATTGTATTCTTGAAATTGGCTTTCGTTCTTGAGTTAAGATGAGATTGAGGAGTTCTTGAGGAAATCATATCGATTTTAGAGTTGTGTTTGATTAGACTCTTGTGTACATGTATTGGGTATCTGAATCTAAAGAAAATTTGAGAAAAAAGAATAGAATTTAGGTGAATTGGGGTTAGAAAACGAGGAAGAAAAAGTCAGGAATAAACTGGGTACCAGGTCCACATCGCGGACCTGTTCCTTAGAGGTGGAAATTTTTTCTCCACGTCACGGAGTGATCACTGACCCCTCTGCCTCAAAATTTATTTCACGACCAAATATTAAAATGCATCTCTGCGTCGCGGACTTGCTCCCACACAGTGATTTCTTGATTTTTTCTCAAGTTTAACTATCTAAAAACACACCTAAACATCAAGATATCTTTCCTACCATAAATCATAACCTTGAATTCATCATTCACATTCAAGGTAGAGGTAAGAGATAAGCCTTGAGAGTTCTTTCGAATATTTTTGAGAAAGTCCGTTTGAGTCTTTGAAGAGCCTTCTACAATTCCTAATAACTTGTTTCAAGACTCAAGTAAGTAAGCATAAGAGTGAGGAGAATATATTAATGAGTCTACACTATCATCAAGATCCTTCATATCATGAACCATAACTCTTGAATTCATAATTCACATTCAAGGCAGAGTTAAGAGTAGAGTTCAAGAAAGTCTTTGAGTTCAATTGTGAATCCTTTGAGATTAAATGTCGATTTGAGATAAGTTTTGACTAAGTAAGTTTGAGCATTAGAAGAGTCATATACAAGAGTTCCATATCGCTATTTAGACCCTTGAGTCAACTCGTTCATGCCCATAATTCCGCATGAACTCAATAAGTTGAGTATCTTTGAGAGGAGTAGTATCTTCAAGTTCTAAGTCTTGAGCATCCAGTTACTAACCCTTCGAGATTATATTCCTAATTATGGGACTATTACATGTTACCCATGAAGTCTTTGAGTTGAGCAATTCATGCCCATAATTTTTCATGAACCCTATAAGTCGAGCAGTCTTGAGATGAGAAGAATCTTTGAGTCCTTGAGTTGAGAAGTTCATGCCCATATTTCTGCATGAACCTTATGAGTTGAGCATTCTTGAAACGAGTATTACCATTAAATTTCTTGAGTTTTGAGTTGTTGAGTCTCAAGTATTGAGTTCTAGTTATGGTTATTGAAAACCTTGAATTTAGTCGTTCACGTCCATAATTCGGCACAAACTTTATTCTGACAAGTCTTTTACAATTTTTTCTAAATTTGTTTTAAGACAGGAGCACTTGAGTTGAAAAAGAGTAGAGTCGAGTTCATTTTCTTTAAAATGATATATGGGAACTAAGTATTCCCAAGGGTAATGTTTTCACATTTAAAAGAGGAAGAAACTGAGATTTCCAAAAGAGATTTTAGCAGTTTGAGTAACATCTCTTTTAAGAGAAAGATTTTGAGTAATAATCTCAAACCATAGAAAGAGTTATGTTTTTAAACATATGAGCTAGTTATATTTTGGGAGCAGTATTGAGCACCGATATGGGGGAGAGTTCAGACAACTCACAGTCCCCATAAATCATGTAGCCAACGTGGGTAGAAAGGGTCATACTTTTTAGATGATTCATTAATGCTTTTTAGCATAGACTAGTGGATCCATTTAGTTTTGGCATTCTATATCCCGCAAGTTATATGATAGTTTTGGCAGCGTGGGCGAGACGCTGTAACATCACATAGCTCATAGTAATGGTTATCAGTTAGAGAAACTCCCATAGAGTTATATTATATTTTATTATATGTATAAAATTGAGTTGTTATTGTATTCTTCAACACACTGAGTTGCTTTCTACTATTTTAAAAGCTTTCCAAATATTGCATATGTATTGTTGATTTATATTGAGTTAAGTATCTAGAGTTGAGTATCCGGAGTCGAGTATCTTATTCTTGAGTTGAGCGTTATTTTACTTAATTGAATATCTTAACATTGAGTTGAACTGTGTTTCTTATTGTTGTGTTGAGTTTAGTTGAGTGAGTTGAGAGGTGGTAAGTATGTTTCCTTTTTATCAAGTTCAAGCTTATGTTTATACTTTGGAATTCCCCTTACATACTCGTACATTCCACGTACTGAGCCATTTGTCCTACATCATTTCAGTATGCAGATACTGGTATTCAGGGTCATCAACAAGAGCTTCGTTGATACCACATGGAGTTTGAGTTAGCTATTGTGAGTCTCCTTGCTTACGGAGGATTTCATTTACTTTTAACTTTTGGCAGGATGTCGTGGGTCTTGTCCCGACCTCCATCTTTGATATTTAGAGGCTTCATATATAGACAGTAGAGTTTGAGAAGTCTGTTTCATTTATTTTGTTAAATGTTTTAAATGCCTGAGTTACCTATTGTTGGCTAGTGGAATATTCTATTTACATTCTGAGTAAATCATTTGAGTTAAAGCTTTGTATTTGAGTTACATGAATTTTTTTCAGTTTTTAAGCTTTGTATGCTTGAGTTAGTCTTCCACTTGTAGTTAGCCAAGATGAGGGTTCGCTTGGGGACCAGAAATGGTTCTCGAGTTCCGACCACGTCTAGGGTGTAGGCTCGGGTCGTGACAAACTTGATATCAGAGCCCAAGTTTCAAGTGTCCTAGTGTGTCTATGAAGCCGTGTCAAGTAGGATCTTATTTATGGTTGTGCGGTTCTCACTTATATAAATGATAGACTACAGACATTTAAGAAAAGTTTCCCTTCTTTCATACTCTGAATCGTGCAATAGAGCTATGTCATTGAGACTTATTCTAACTCACACATTCGCGTGTCTTTTCAACTACCCCCATACCATAGGTGGTTGAAAAATAAATTCAATCCTTTATCGATGAGTTGCTCTTAGCAAGAGTCTTGAGGAAGTCATGAGACTCCAGAGAGGCTTGAGAGAAGCCCATGGGTGAGTTAAGTGTTGAGTTTCAGAGGAATGCACTCATGTTCATAGTAATGGTGCATTTAAGGTAAAAGCGAGTTGTACTCTCTTCTCTAAGCCTTGTTTCAGTTGAGATCCTTATGAGGAAGTATTTTTACAGCTTGGGTAGTATTCTCATCCAAAACGGTAACATGAGTTACACGATCACGAGCAATAGTAGTGAAAATGCCCAGAGTTAGAGGAAAGTATGCTTATGTTTCGTAATCTTGGTAAGGGAGATGGTGTTTCGACAAGCTATATTACTATAGTCATGCACCTAGTAAGTTACTAATGAAGAGTTTTCCCTTATGGGTAGACTAATAAGTGATGAGTTGTGAAGATTCCATCGTAGGAGGTAGAGTGTGTTATAGCTAGAAAGGAGTTGGTGATGAAGTGTCATTTTGTAGAAAATGACCAAGTGTAGGTGTTGAATAGAAGAGCAGGAGTATTCATGAGGTGATATATCTAAGCCAGGCTTATGATTTTGAGGGAGAGCCCATAATATCCAAAGTGTTACAGAACTAATTAGGCATTGATGTATAGTGAATGAGTGAATAGTACTCAAGTTGTGAAGGGAAATGTGATAGTAAATTGTAAGTATGAATACTAAGAGGTGAGGATTGACTATTTGTCGTAAAGTCCTAGTGGACAAGTGTTTTTGAATTTGTATCAAGTAGTTGTAAGTTAGTATAGTAAGAGAGCAATCTTATTGATATTCGGGTTTAGTCATAAACATTAAGCTTGAATTTGAGATGAGTGTCTGGATCGAAAGAATGGCAACATGAGAGTGAAGATGTCAGTCTTGGGATTTAATCTGGTAGACTTGACATAGAGTAGGTGAGGAATTGAGATGTTAGCTGCAATAAATATTAGTGGTACAAGTGAGAGACTCTAACCTTTAGGTAAGGGCAGTGAAGTGTGGCTAAGTCACAAGAGTAACAAGATCATTAAGACCTGTACCGAGAGGGTATATAATCAAAAGATGTTAGGAGAAACACCTTAGAAAGAGGTCTTAGTACCCACTTATAGAGAATTTGGTAGTCATGAGATAAACTTCTCCCAACTGTTAGAGAAAAAGAAGATGTAGACCAGTTTGAGATAATGGAATAGTTCCCTAGCTTTCAACTGTCAGCTTTAGACCTAAGGGGGAGATGACGAGATGAGAAATCAAGTCAAGTGTTTGAGAGTAATATAGTAATGAGTTCCAAAGAGTATGGGAAATAACCTTTCAAATGTCCTTTTAGTAATGGAGTAATATTAAAAAGAGAAGGTTAATGCTCTTATCGTGATAGGGATGGTGTGATAATTCCATCTAAGGTTATAAATGAGAAGGATGAGGTTTTACTATAAGAAATAGTTAAATGAGAACCCTTAGTTGGTTCCGAAGGAGTTGGTTAGTAGGAGTCCATGGAGTTGGTAGAAGTACTAATCTTGAATGTGGTGTTGTTAAACAGTAGGTGGTTCATGATATGAGCCTAATGGGGTGGTAAAGAGAAATAGTTTTGGGATGAAATTCCTTATAGAGAGGTATAGAATCTGAACCTAAGGATTTGGGTAAAGCTTAAATATAGTAAGAGCATACCATTAGACTCAAAACTTAGTAAAAGTAACCCTATTCCATACCCAGTCCAGTCGTCATTCCAGGACGAATGATCCTAAAGGGGAGATATTGTAACACCGTGGAAATTTTTTGAGCTAAGACTCGAACAATCTATCGTGGTGAGTAGTATTTTACTAGGGAATTTAAAATTTTCCTAAGTGTTAAGGTCACTAGATGTAGCACTTAGATTTCCAAGAAGAACTAGAGAGAACTCATTGAAGTCATTGCTAAGTTCTTCTAAGATTTGGGTCAACTTCAAAAAACCATACCTCTCAGTAAAGGATGAGTTAGGTGTGCAATGAGATGGAAAATAAAAGTTCTTTGAATTATCTTTCCAACGCCACCGAGTTTCCTAAGTTTCGAGTTCGGATGAGTGAGATATCCACTTTTTGAAGTCAAGTTTTCCAGTTAAGGAAAGTTAGCCAAAAATAGTGAGGGGTATTTTGGTCTTTTGCTTACCAAATCAGATTTAATTCGTTTTTAGTAAGGTTTTAAGGGTCTAATCCTATTGAGTTCAGTTTTATAATCCTAATATAAGCCTAGGGTTTTAGTTGAGAGTTCAAGAAGAGAAAAGAAGAGAAAAAAAGGAGAAAACAGGAAAGGATCAAGGCTTTCGTTGACGTTCTTGATGGTGTCGGTTAGATAAACTCCCATAGAGTTATATTATATTTTATTAGATGTATAAATTAAGTTGTTATTGCATTCTTCAATACACTGAGTTGCTTCTACTATTTTAAAAGCTTTCCATATATTGCATATGTATTGTTGATTTATATTGAGTTGAGTATACAAAGTTGAGTACCTAGAGTCGAGTATCTTATTCTTGAGTTGAGCCTTATTTCACTGAGTTGAATATCTTATCATTGAGTTGAATGATGTTTCCTATTCTTGAGTTGAGTTTAGTTGAGTAAGTTGAGTGGAGGTAAGTATCTTATCTTTTTATCAAGTTCAACCTTATGTTTATGCTTTGGAATTCCCCTTACATGCTCGTACATTCCACATATTGAGCCATTTGTCCTGCATTGTTTCATGATGCTGATGCAGGTATTCAGGGTCATCAACAGGAGATTCATTGATACCACATGGAGTTCGAGTTAGCTATGGTGAGCCTCCTTGCTTTCAGAGGATTTCATTTACTTTTCAGTTTTGGCAGGATGTCGTGGGTCTTGTCCCGACTTCCATATTTTTCATTTAGAGGCTTCATAGATAGACAATAGAGTTTGAGCATTCTGTTTCATTTATTTTGTTAAATGTTTTAAAGACTTGAGTTGCCTATTGTTGGCTAGTGGAATATTCTATTTATATTCTGAGTAAATCATTTGAGTTAAAGCTTTGTATTTGAGTTTCATGAATTTTTATTCAGTTTTTAAGCTTTGTATGCTTTAGTTAGTCTTCCGCTTGTAGTCAGCTAGGATGAGGGTTCACTTTGGGACAAGAAATGGTTCTCGAGTGCCATCCACGTCCAGGGTGTATGATCGAGTCGTTACAGTTATTACGAATGATAATTTGTCACCCCCAAGGCTACATCCTAGACTCAACACGGGACCTAGTGTCATACCATGAGGCTACCTCCTTGACATAACCGATACCTAGGATCACGAGTGACCCCAAGCTAACCCTGAATCTGGAGTATCACGAACATACATAAACTAGCTAAGTAAAATAAACTAAGCGGAAATTAAATCAACAAATATCTGAAGAGGAACAAGCCCAACTAGTCCGAATAATAATATAATATAACATAAGGATTTTATTGAAGACAGAAATAACCACTTAACAACTCAAGCTGAATCGACTACTATGTCCAAAAAGCCTCTACTGAATTGAGTTGCAGGGACACGCCCCCAGCTAATTCTAACAAAACTGAAACTACAAATAATGACTAAAATGAAAGCATATCTATTGTCTTCGGAATATGAGGACTCACCACTGAAGCTGTTGAATGCGGACCGAGAGTCGATCTAAGTGTGATCTACATGTTGAGTACATGAACCTACATCATGAAACGAGGTAGGGCAAAGTATGCGTCAGTACTTGGAATGTACTGAGCATGCACGACACAGATACTAAGCTGAATAAAAGATATATAAGTTGAATACTACATAACTGAGCAATGTTGTAATATGAGCAAAGATATAGTTAGGTACTAAAGTGTATCTGAAACGAACTAATTGAATGGATGACCAAGTACTAATAATGAATGTATATGCTAAACTGAATACTGAATTATATATACTTAAAGCCTTGTCAATGCACTAAGAGTATGACTATGGGAGCTAATATTAACCTACATAAACCACATGATCTAAATGTGGAGTCTGATGTAGACGCCCCATCAAGATGACCCAATATACCTTGCCAGAGGTATAAAAGCATGACTAATTGATGTATACACCCCATTTATAGCACCCAATATACCTTGCCAGGGGTATAAAGGCATGACTGGCGTGATCACAAAAGCTGATGCCCAACAGAGGGGACAGATAAACCTATGAGGCACGTAGTTTTTGGACTATGAGGGTACGCTGAACCCTATTCCAACTCAGTCTAAGCCTACTCCCAACTGACATGTGTATATACAATATATCTGAAATACTAGATAGCTTGATGTTTTGATATGTTGCCACGACCCAGGGGTACCCGTTTGATGTAACAAGGTACATAGAACCCCTAAAGAAACCATGTGAGCCACTTAGCATATCATAACATATCCATAGAACAATAAAGAGTAAAAACACATTTTCAAGTCCAAAATTTTCATAAAGAAAAGTGGAAGCCTAGACTTGTCTCAATTAGTCATCTATTACAATACTTCAAATGAAATAGGGTCACAGCCCTTACAACAATATCCGAAAGAAAATACCAGAAAAGAACTACAAAGATATCATTCGTCCTCGAACCATGAGGACTCACCAACAAGCAAGGAGAATAGTCGAATCCAAGCTTGAATAAAAAAGAAGATCACCTCAAACACCGAACCCTACAGTTCTGGAAAATGTAGGAAAATATAGGTTAGTACAAAAATGCACCAAGTATGATAGCCATGCATAAAATCATGAAAACATGATGAAAAGGACATTTTAGTTGAAAGTATGCCATTTAGCAAGTTTGAAACTCATTATGAATACATTGGAAAAACATTAGTCATAAATCATATTTTATACGTATATCAACATATCATAGGAGTGACATACCATAATTACCCTCAAAGCCTTATTGTGAAATGCATGAATAAGATCCCATAATCCCATCAATGCTAAGTAAAGCTCATTGAGTAGCCATAGTTCATAAATCATGCTCTTGTTCATACTATCACATTAAGGAATAAGCCTTAACCGACATAGACCATGTGAGCTTAACATGGAATCCGGTGTCTACCCACACCGGGAAGGGGTTGTTCTACTTGCCTAAGGTAGAACCATACTCTTAGCTTAGACGGATCCACTAGCTAAATACCTATGTGGGTACATAGTTATGGTATTAGGGGATTGCTACTAGAAACCCGACCTCTACTACGGGGAGAGCTTCCATCCTAAGAGATTTCTACTAAGAAAACACCACCTCTACTAACAGGGGAGTTTCCATGGGGACACCTAAACCTCTACTAATGGAAGAAATCCCATCTCATATCAATATCCACTCGGTGCTAAGAATTGATTCCCATATATTACATATTAAGTTTTGACTTAAGTTCATATTTTATGAAAGAATGTCTTGACACTGAATCCAATATAGTTCATACTATATCTCATATATTCAATAGGTGAGAATAGCCGTTCAACCTTAGAATCATCATATTGTGAGAAAACCTTTCACATCATATCATATTGATACATAGGTGTGTAGAGGAGACTAGCCTTTCAATAACACACATAAGATCATAATCAGAATCACTTTACTCTCAAAGTGCTCTTAAAGCATATATACAAGTCTCATAATCAGGCATAATTCTCATACATTGCCCTTCAAGGACCATAGATCATATTTCATAAACACATCTAGAACTACTACATTAGACATGGATAATAAACATAATTCAACTAACTAAATTACTACAAGCACAATCTCATAGCAGTCTTCTATAATCAACAAACCCACATCACAAGATCATAATTGATTAATATGGGGATTTCATGAGTTCTTGGGGGAAATAAACATAAAAACTATAGGAAATAATCAATTTATACATAATATATCATGAATCATTCATTAGAAACGTTTTTTAAGGGAACCCATGAAATTGAAGTCAAACTCTAAATTTTGGGGAAATCACTAATTTTGAAATTGAATTTGGAGGGACTCCATGGATTAATTCTATCCATGTATGAAGAGATACCATACCTTAGCAAATAAATCCAATGGAATTGAGTAGAAAACGTAGCTTCTTGAACCATAGCTTCCACTTCTTTCTTCTTCTTCTTCTTTGGGTTTTCTAAAGAGAGAATTTTTGTAGAAGATGAACTTTGGGATTTTGATTTGGGTTTTGGGAAATAATGAGATGAATGGGTGTATTTTAACTTAAAATGTCTTATATATGTGTATAAAAATAAGGTAAAATGACTTCACTTTGATAGGGCTCAAAAGGGAAATACCAAAAACATCCCTCACTTTAAGTGAGCTGCCAGGAATCACGAGGGGACCCGCGAGCCGTGGTCCCACTCGTGGACTTGAGGTAGTGGCTAGGCACTATGTACATTTCTTCCTCAAGCCCAAGACAATCTCACGACGGGTTCCACGAGCCGTGGTCGCTCTCATAGACCTTGAGGCAGTGGCTAAGCCATCTCTCTCAACCCTCGCACCACCACCTCCCTCCCACGCGCCTTCCCATGCGTCGTGGTCTTGACCACGAGCCGTGAAGTGGATATTGAAGAGGGGAGGCTATTTTTAGGCAGTTTTGGCAAGGCTACTGCCTAGCCCTCCATGATCCCTCCCACGATCCGTGGTCTTGGCCATGAGTCGTGGTGATGGGTGTGGTAGGTGGGGAAGTACCTACACCAAAAGAGGTTGCCTTAACCCACTCTTTTGGCCTTCGCCCTCCTTCCTTGACTCTAACTTTTTTTTCTTGACGTTAACCCTCACATTTAGCTCTAGTTTTAGCCTACTAATTTCTGGGTTGTTACATTATCTTCCGCTTGGGAACATTCGTCCTTGAATGACGGTCTAGACACCTAATGGAAGTAAAGACTACAGACTAGCAGCCCATCATGCATGTATTCAGCAAAATAATGCACTATTCAAAGGAGGACACATCAACTCCATCTCAAGCATAATCAATGCAACATAAGGAAGTAGGAGTTACATCTAACAACCCATTATGCATAAAAATTCCATATTTCTCATAATCATGGGAGGAACTACCTTCTCCAACTAAAAGCATACTCAACACAATATCATGGAGCCAACATGCAATCGCTCTCAAAAAGCATACTAAAGCATGTTCAGCAACTCATCTCATGAAGTCAAATTTGCAACTCATACTTAAGGAACAACAACATGAAGAAAACATAAATCATGAAAACTCATTTTCTTACTTAACATGAATTTCTCAAGAACATGCATAGCATAAGGAAATCATGGAAAACACATAAGCATGACTCCCGCAAATAATAAAACTCAAGAGGAACTACTTACCTCAATCTTGAATAGGAGTAGAAGGAAAAAGATGAGAATTTTGAGACTTCATATCGGCCTCGGCCTCCCTAGTAGCACCCTCAACTAAATGATTCATCTATAAAACCTTCACGGAAGATATTTCCTTGTTTCTCAATCTCCTGACTTACCGGTCAAGGATCTCTACCGGAACCTCTTCATATGAAAGACTTTCATCAACTCCCAAACCTTCTAAGGGAATAATGGACACTGGATCACCAATACACTTTTGAAGCATAGAAACATGAAATACCAGATGAACTAGAGCCAACACATTTGGCAAATCTAACTTGTAGGTGACTTTCCCAACACGTTTTAAAATTTGGTATGGGCTCACATACCGGGGACTAAGTTTTCCCTTCTTGCTAAATCTCATCACACCCTTCATAAGTGAGATTTTCAAATAGACGCAATCATTAACTTCAAATTCTAGATCCCTTCTTCTAACATCGGTATAAGACTTTTGTCTACTTTGAGCTGTCCTCAACCTCTCTCTAATGAGTCGGACTTTCTCAATGGCCTCATAAACTAGTTCTGGACCAATCAAAACAATTTGACTTACCTAAAATCAACCAACCGGAGACCTACATCTCCTACCATACAAAGCTTCAAAGGGAGCCATATCGATACTTGAGTGATAATTATTATTGTAGTCAAACTCAATTAATGGAAAGTGGTGATCCCAATTGCCCTTGAAGTCTATAACACATGCCCTTAACAAATCTTCTAATGTTTGGACGGTACGCTTCGCTTGCCCATCAGTTTGGGGATGAAAAGTGGTGCTAAGCTTAACCTTAGTGCCAAGCCCTTTTTCGAATGACTTGCAAAAATGAGAAGTAAATTGAGTACCCCGATCGGAAATAATAGACAAGGGATCCCCATGCAACTTCACTGTCTCTCTTAAATACAACTTGACATAGTCTTCCGCCGAAAAAGAAACCTTGATGGGAAATAAGTGGGCTGATTTTGTCATCCTATCTATAATGACCCAAATAGAATCATGTTTCCTTCGGGTGCGAGGCAAACCCATAATAAAATTCATATTCACCTCTTCCAAATTCCAAGTGGGGATTGGTATATCTTGGGACAAGCCTCCCGCCTTTGATGCTCAGCCTTAACTTGCTGACAATTTCGAGATTTGGCCACAAATCCCGGAATATCTTTCTTCATTATGTTCCACCAATAGACTTCCCGTAGATCAAGGTACATTTTGGTAACTCCCGGATGAATAGAATACCGAGAACTATGAGTTTCCTTTTAAAAATATTCCCTCGAACCATCAACATCCAGAACACATAACCGACCTTGGTACCTAAGTACCCTATCTCCTCCTTGGGAGAAAGCCTCAACGGACTTTTTGAGTACCGACTCTTTCAAGTCAACTAATATAGGATCAATGCTTTGTTTAGACTTTACATCCATCACAAACGATGATTCGGAACCATTATGGACCATGACACCACCCTTGGTTGAGTTTACTAGTTGAACACCTAACCAATCCATCCTATGCACATCACGAACCAATTCTTTATTTTCATCATCTACACGAGCTACACTTCCCATGGACAATCTACTAAGAGCATCCTCTACCACATTAACTTTGTCGGGGTGATAAAGGACACTCATATCATAATCCTTCAACAATTCTAACCACCTTCTTTGCCGAAGATTCAAGTCTTTTTGGCTAAACACATATTTTAAGCTCTTTTGATCGGTAATCACATGAATATGAACTCTATATAGATAATGCCTCCATATATTTAAGGCAAAAACAATTGCCGCTAAATCAAGGTCATGGGTAAGATAATTCTTCTCATGGACTTTAAGTTGCCTTGAAGCATAGGCAATCACCTTACCATTTTGCATAAGCACACTTCCCAACCCAACTCTAGAGGCATCACAGTACACCACAAAACCATTTGTACCCTCCGGTAAGGTCAACACCGAAGCAGAAGTAAGTCTATATTTCAACTCTTGGAAACTCTTCTCTCAAGCTTCCGACCATACAAACTTAGCTTTCTTTTGAGTCAAGGTCGTCAAAGGAGAAACAGTGGAGGAAAATCCCTCAACAAACCTTCTATAGTAACCAGCCAAACCTAAGAAGATTCTCATATCTATCGGTGATAGAGGTATAGGCCAACTCTTGACCGCATCCATCTTCTTAGGATCTACCTGAATACCCTTGATTGACACAATATGACCAAGGAATGATACATACCTTAACCAAAACACATTTACTAAACTTTGCAAAAAGTCGATGGTCCTTAAGGACCTGCAATACCACCCTCAAATAGTCAACATGCTCATTCTCACTCCTTGAATAAATCATAATATTATCGATAAACACTATCATAAATATTTTAAGATATTGTCAGAACTCTCTATTCATTAAGTCCATGAACGCCACTGGAGCGTTAGTCCAACCAAAGGACATTACTAAGAACTCATAGTGACCATATCTTGTTCAGAAAGCCATCTTTGGAATATAAACCCCTCTCACCCTCAGTTGGTGATAACCCGAACGAATATCAATCTTAGAGAAATAACTAGCCCCTTGAAATTGGTCAAACAAGTCATCAATTCTTGGAAGGGGATATTTGTTCATAATGGTCACTTTGTTAATTTTGTGATAATTGATGAACATTCTAAGAGACCCATCCTTTGTTTTAACAAACAACACCAAAGCACCCCATGTAGAGATACTCTGTTGAATAAAACCCTTGTCTAATAAATCCTTTAGTTGCTCTTTCAACTCCTTTACTCTGCCAGAGCTATTGTATAAGTAGGAATGGAGATAGGTTGCGAATCCGGAAGAAGGTCAATACCAAAATCAATTTTGGAATATCGGGGAAATCATCGGGAAA
The DNA here is from genome assembly GCA_029582525.1 of Solanum tacnaense. NCBI lineage: Eukaryota > Viridiplantae > Streptophyta > Magnoliopsida > Solanales > Solanaceae > Solanum > Solanum tacnaense. Next base: position 70,602 of record JAJOOD010001019.1, on the reverse strand, counting down.
AACTTCCAAAAACTCATTAACTAACGGAACCGACTCTAGAGAAGGGATTTCTAATTAAACATCATTCACCCTACCAAGATGGTAAATATACCCTTTGGAGATCATCTTTCTAGCTTTAACACAAGAGACAAATTGACCTCTGGGCATAGAATTTCCTCATTTCCACTCTAAAATAGGCTAATTCGGAAATTGTAATTTAACCACCCGAGTTCTACAATCAATAATGGTATAGCATGCATGTAACCAATCCATACCAAGAATCACATCAAAGTCTAATATGTCAAGCTCTACAAAGTTAACAAAAGTAACGCTATGGGACAAGGAAATGGGACATCTTCTATAAATTCTCCTAGCAACCACCGAGTCACCAACCGGGGTAGAGACCAAAAAAGGCTCTAATAACACTTCAGGGAGTACATGAAACTTCATGGCCACATAAAGTGTTACAAAGGACAAAGTGGCACCGGGATCTAACAAAGCATATACATCAATAAGAAAACTTTTAACATACCGGTCACCACATCCGGGGAGCTCTCTTGGTGACTTCGAGATTGAAGAGCATAAAAGCGGTTTTGCTTTTGGGCATTGGAGTTTGAACCGCTTGGAGGAGCTTGCTTGCCCTGTTTTCCTTTAGCCGCAAGCATTGGACACTATCTCATATTGTGACCAATGTTCCCACAACTAAAACATCGATCAGTGACAACTAGTCACTTACCATCATGCTTTCTACCACATTTTGCACAATTAGGCCTAACAACATAAGAACCACCACTATTACTTCCTTGAGGTTTAGGGTTGGAAACCCTATCCTTGTTGACCCTTGGAGAACTAGACCAGCCTTGGTTGGAAAACCCTTGTCTAACCCTTGGTCGTCCTTGTCCATCGAATCTAGCATTAGCGAAGTTCCCATCACCAGTCCTTGGTCTTTTCACCTCCATATTCTTCCTTTTGAGCTTTGACTCCTCAATTTGTTAGGCGTGCACCATAAGATGTGAGATATTCATATCACCAATAATTATTGTCGTACGACATTCTTCCTTTACAAAGTCGAACACTCCCATCACAAACTTATTCATCTTACCCCTTGAGTCTGGCACTATAGTTAGAACAAACTTGGATAGTTGGGTGAACTTAAGAGCATACTTCGTCACACGCATACCCCCTTGACGAAGGTTAAGGAACTCTTGTATCCTTCATTCCCTTAACTCTAGGGGAAAGAATCTATCAAGAAATGATGATTTAAACGATTCCCATTCTACCGGCCCGCTCCTACGGGTCTCTCAGTCTTCTACTGATCATACCAAACTTGAGTAACACTTTTCCATTGGTAAGCGGCTAACTCCACTTTCTCTACCGAAGTCACCCCCATAATCTCAAGTATTTTGTAAATCTCATCCACAAATTCTTGACGGTCCTCTTCCACTTTGGAGCCATGAAACTTGGGAGGGTTCATTCTTACAAAATCCCTCACTCTAGAAGCCGCAAAATTCATATTAAGGTTTATGGGAGCAATCACCTATCTATTGGCTTGGGCCGTCATGGCTTGGGCTTGAGTTTTCATGGCTTCAGCTTGATCTGTCATGGTTTTGGCCAATATTTGGAGAGCCAACCTAACCTCTACATTTGATATAGCCGAATGATCTTGAGGAGGAGCTCCTTGATCCACATTCTCTTATTCCATCCTCCTAGCGTTAGTCCTTCGTGTATTCATTTGCTGAAGACACAAGATAAGGATTAGGAGAGAGACTTTATAGAGTTAAACTCTAAGGAACTACTTAAGAGTAATGAAAGAAGTGAGATTTCTTAAACATTTTATAAACTCTCATTCATAAATGTGGCGCGCTTCACACTCATGAACAACACTCTACTAAACGTGGCTTATGAGACATCATTCGAGAATCATTCTAAAACGTTTGCTTTGATACCAAGTTTGTCACAACCCAGGGGTACCCCCTAGATGTAACAAGGCACATAGAACCCCGAAACGAACAATGTGAGCCACTTAGCATATCGTAACATTGGCATAGAACAATAAAGAGTAAAAACACATTCTCAAGTCCAAAATTTTCATAAAGAAAAATAGAAGTCTAGACTTATCTCAATTAGCCATCTATTGTAATAATTCAAATGAAATAGGGTCACAGCCCTTACAACAATATCCGAAAGGAAATACAAGAAAAGAACTACAAAGATATCATCCATCCTCGAACCATCAGGACTCACCAACATGGAAGAAGAATAGTCGAATCCAAGCTTGAATCAAAAGGAAGATCACCTCAAACACCGGACCCTACACTTGTGGAAAATGTAGGAAAATATGGGTTAGTGCAAAAATGCGCTAAGTATGATATCCATGTATAAAATCATGAAAACATGCTAAAAAGGACATTTTAGTTGAAAGTATGCCATTTACCAAGTTTGAAACTCATTATGAATACATTGGAAAAACAAAGTCATAAATCATATTTTATACATAGATCACCATATCATAGGAGAAATATACCATAAGTACCCTCAAAGCCTACGTTTGCAATGCATGAATAAGATCCCATAATCCCACCCATGCTAAGTAAAGCTCCTTGAGTAGCCATAGTTGATAAATCATGCTCTTGTTCATACAATCACATTAAGGAATAAGCTTTAACCGACATAGACCATGTGAGCTTAACATGGAATCCGGTGTCTACCCACACTGGAAAGGGGTTGTTCTACTTGCCTAAGGTAGAACCATACACTTAGCTTAGGTTGATCCACGAGGTAAATACCTATGTGGGCACATAGTTATGGGATAACTGGATTTCTACTAGAAACCCGACTTCTACTAGCGGGAGAGCTTCCATCCCAAGAGATTTCTACTAAGAAAATCCCACCTCTACTAACGGGGTAGCTTCCATGGGGACACCCAACCTCTACTAACGGAAGATCTCCCATCTCATATCAATATCCACTCGGTGCTAAGCATTGATTCCCATATATTACATATTAAATCTTGACTTAAGTTCATATTTTATGGAAGAATGTCTAGACACTCAATCCAACATAGTTCATACTATAGCTCATAGATTCAATAGATGAGAATAGCCTTTCAACCTTAGAATCATCATATTGTGAGAAAATGTTTCACATCATATCATATTGATACATAGGTGTGTAGATGAGACTAGCCTTTCAACAACACACACAAGATCATAATCACAATCACTTTACTCTCAAAGTTCTCTTAAAACATGTATACAAGCCTCATAATCATGCATAATTTTCATATATTGCCCTTCAAGGACCATATATCATATTTCATCAACAAATCTAGAATTACTACATTAGACATAGATAATAAACATAATTCAACTAACTCAATTACTACAAGCACAATCTCATAGCATTGTTCTATAATCAACAAACGCATACCACAAGATCATAATTGAGTAATATGGGGTTTTAATGGGTTCTTGACGGAAATAGACATAAAAACTATAGGAGATCATATATTTATACACAATATATCATGAATCAATCATTACGAATGTTTTTCAAAGAACCCATGAGACTGAAGTCAAACCCTAACTTTTGGGGAAATCACTAATTTTGAAATTCAATTTGAAGGGACTCCATAGATGAATTATATTCATGGATGATGATCTACAATACCTTAGCAAATAAATCCAATGGAATTGAGTAGAAAATGTAGCTTCTTGAAACGTAGCTTCCATTTCTTTCTTCTTCTTCTTCTTTGAGTTTTCTAGAGAGAGAATTTTTGTAGAAGATTAACTTTGGGATTTTAATTTGGGTTTTGGGAAATAACGAGGTGAATGGGAGTATTATAACTTAAAATGACTTATATAGGTGTATAAAAATAGAGCAAAACAACTTCACTTTGATAGGGCTCATAAAGGAAATACCCTAAACACCCCTCAATTTAAGTGAGCTGCTAGGACCCCGAGGGTCCCCACGAGCCGTGGTCATGACCACGAGTTGTGGTCCCACTCATAAACTTGAGGAAGTGGCTAGGCACTATGTGCCTTTAGCCCTCAAGCCCAAGGCAATCTCACGTGGGGATCCACGAGCCGTGGTACCTCTTGTGGACCTTGAGGCAGTGGATAAGCCCCTCTCTCAACCCTCACACCACCAACTCTCTCCCATGAGCCTTCCCACGCGTTGTGGTCTTTACCACGAGCCGTGAAGTGGTTCATTAAGAGGGGGAGATGTTTATAGACAGTTTTGGCAAGGCTACTGCCTAGCCCTCCCATTATTCTAGGTCTTGACCACGAGTCATGGTGATGGGCGTGGTAGGTGGGGTAGTTCCCATGCCAAAGGAGGCTGCCTTAACCCACTCTTTTGGCCCTTGCCATTCTTCCTTGACTCTAACCCTTTTTTCTTGACGTTAACACTCACGTTTAGCTCTAGTTTAAGCCTACTGATTTCAAGGGTGTTACACATGCATAATTTGAGAATGCAACATTTAACTACTGACAATGAAACATTCTTAACTGGAGCATGTATATCTGTTTAACTAACCTAGCATGTGTAATTCATGAACTAAGAGAATCTACACAACTAGGGTTCTGAATTTTATGCAAGGAACTAAGCAACCGTTTCATGAAAACATGATAATCTGATTAGGAATACTTTAACAGCTAATTCACAACAATTCTACAATGTTTGAGAAACCTTAGGTCTAAACAGGATATAAAGAATGAAGTACCTACCTGAATTCTAGGGACCTAGTGGATGAAAGAAATCCACCAGTGAAATCCTACATACCTGGTGACTAAATTCAATGAGAAATCTTTCGTTTTGGGTCTGGAACTGAAGAAAACTTTATGCATTCTTGGAAGGGTTTGGGTCTCCTCTTTTATCCTTTTTTGTTCTAAGGTTGATGAATTTTTGGTGAATAAAGGTTATGGGTATGTCTGACTAAGTTACTAGACTTATTCTGAGTAAAACGATGTAGTTTAGGTGTAAAACAATGAAGTTTAAGTACCTCATGCATAGGAAAAAGATCTAATTGACACTAACTTAAAAGCTGTCGAAGGCCACCCATGGAGGGACCTACGGGCCGTAGGTTGGGTCGTAGGTCAAGTCTGCCGATAGGGCTTTACTAAAACAAGCATAAATTTTTACTCGGAGATGGGATTTTAGCAAACTTGGTGGCGTTGGAAAGATGATTCAATGATCTATCATATGGTAAGTCATGGGCCACCTAATTCCTTTTGTGCTAAGAGTGATGACCATTAGAAGTTGACCCAATTAGCAATTTTCCTCTAACTTGCTCCTGACCTTCACCTAATGTCTGTAGGTCCAACCACGGTAAATACTGGTCGATGGTGGGTCGGATCAGAGACTATAAAGAATTGGGCCTTAACGACGAAACCCCACCTACGGTCCGTGGTCCCACCAACGGTCCGTGGATGGTTCCATCGGTATTGGCACCAGTTTTCTGAAAACTAGGATTTTTCTTCATTTTGAAATCTGAGGTGTTAGAATTTTCTTCATATAATTGTAATTTGTATGTGCTTTCCAATCTTCGACAGAAATAGCAGTTCCACTCCCATCAAGAATTTTGTCAAGATCTTCAAGATATAAACTCCGAAACAAGGAAGTTTTGAAACTTGAGGTAATTATATTAGAAAAACCTTGAGAAAAATGAGATATCTGCGAAGCAATTGATGTGAAAAAACGATGTTGAATAAAGAGATTAACATAATTCTTTCTATTCTTACTGTTCACAATAATATGTTTCCCATTGGGAAAAAGCTCGACTGTTTTTATGGATCCCACCTCTTCAAAATAATAAGTGAAGGTCAAGCTAAGTATGTCTTAATCCATTGTCTCAGAATCCATCTTGAGTATCCGCTTGCAGTTAATGTATAAGGTAGGATCTGCATCCAGAACATCCTCCAATTAAATCCCTCTCCAGCCAATTGCAAGAAGAACACACAGTCAAATACAACTCCGATCTGGATTTTATGCATTAATGCCAATGCAATCATTCTACCACAGAAAGTGAAACACTCGAGGTGTAATGGATCCACCTTAGATGCTGCAACCAGAAACATATATTAATGACTAAAATTAATACTTTTTAGATGCAAATTTGTACATAAAGGCGATAAAAATTTACCCGAATTTGGGAAAAACCTTTTTCGATCATTGGGACAAGAAACAAAGAGAACTTTGTGAGGATTGAACATCTCTCCAAATACAAGGAAGAACCACTCTCTCAACACTCCAGGCCCAGTAGCATCTTCATGTTTGAATTGCAATAACAGATCGCTTTGCAGCAATGCAGGATCCTTATCAATAATATATTCAGAAGATACCTCCAACAACTCGGACCTAACGATGAGCATCTAAAATGACTCCTTCTTGTTTCCACCTCTACCTTATTCAAGTATCCTCATTGTAAAATGTTTTTGTACTTTGAAATTGGTTACCTACTTGTGATCAATGATCGACCAATAATCATCAATACTCTCTGCATATAACCAGATTAGAAAGCACAGTGAAAGTTTTTGTTGACTCAACTTCTGCCTAAAGACCTCTGAATTCTTAAACAACTTTGAAATGTTGTTTAACTCCTTCAGTATTAAAAGATACTGAGACCACCACGATACGATAAGACTTCCTTCACTGATCAATCTCAACTTATCTTCCAATTTCCTTAAGCATCGCTCTGTTTTATCTAGAAAATCATAAAAAATGATATGCAAGTCAGACAAAATATCATGCAAGCTTTCAATGTACTCTTAGGCATACACTGTTTCACCACTTTTAGAGTCGAAAGGTTGTTGTAACAATGCCCTCACCAAGCACATATACTCAGTAAAATCATTCAAAATCCTCACAGTTATAACCTCGTGGATTCAACTAATCCATACTCAATTCTAACTCGCGAGATAAATCACCAGCTACATCCTCACGAACAAACATAAAAACATCATTCAATGCTATCAATTCAATAGCAACAATCTTCTTGCACATTTCAATCCCAACAACCTCTATTATATCCCGTATACAACTACGACAAAAGCTATACAAAGGATCCTCAAGCCCAACAACTCTTCTCAGTAGCTTACAGAACACTAAAAACAATTGAGAACATTCAATGTATCTCTTCTTATGCAAATCACTACTCATCAATGAATCTATGAATGGATTTATCAGCAACATGTTTCTTAGCTTTATCTAGAGACAGATAAAGCATTACTAAAGTTGTAGGCACTAATGAAGAGATAAATATTTGAAAATGTTGAGAGGATTCCTCATTAATATTATGCATTGGAGTCATCACAAGAAACTTAAATATCCTTATGATGTGATGCCTACGTGTAAGAGCTGAAGGATCATTGCTTCTCAAATTATCAAAGAATAGTCAAGCTAAGTTATTGGTGAGCTGTCAAGCCTGAGGATTATTTGTGCTCAATAGTTGATTGTATAGACGTAGAATTCCACAATCTTCCAATGTTTGGTTTAACCAATTACCGCTCAACATCAACCCCAACCGCGGTTTTCAGAAGTTTACAAAACACTGATACTAAAACAACACATACTTCCAAAGCATCTCTAGTCAATGTACTAAATGAATTAATAAGTTTACGAATAAATTTTTCAACAATTAATTTTTAACCATATCCTGAGTCATATAAAGCATTACAAAATCTGCAGGAGCAGATGAGGAAATGAACATTTGTATATGGAAAAATGTTATGGTGTGAGAGGCATAGATATGAGTTGGTATATGAAGGATTATTTTTTAATAAAAAATGTGTGGGTCCTACCTCATTCATTATCTCTCTCCTACATTTTATCCCTTTCTTTCCTTACACATTTTATTTTTGTACTTATCTAATATAATTTTCTCATCAATTTTTTCTACTGTGAATTTTATTTACCCAATTCTTTATATTATTTATAATATATTTATCTTCTCATTCTAACAATTGATAGTTATTTTTAAAAACTTAAAAATTATTTTATCAAGAATATGAGATTAAAAATGAAAGAAAAAATTACATGATGGATAAAATTTTCACTTACGACATAAAAGCTTAGATAGTCGATCAACTAAGCTACTATTAAAATTCTCCATTGCTACATGTATATACGTTGAATTGATTATTTTTAGTACTGATAGAATCATTTTTTTATCAATATTTATAATATTATAAATCAAAAATAAAATCTTATTTTTAAATTTTCTCATTTTTTGATTGTGATTAAATTTAACTTTTATGAAATATGATGTAAATGCTACACTATTTCATATAATTAGATCTAATCTAGCTTATGATGAATAATCATATAAAAAAATATTAACCTTAATGCAAAAAAATTTATATACAAATATTTAATATAATCTACTTTGTTATAATATAAAAATTGATTTATTAACCAAATATTTATACTTTATTAATATAAAAATGATAATAATTTGATTTGATAAGTGAAAAACCAATCAATAAAACATTTATGCATGTATCAAATAAGATATTTTAGTAGTTTAGTTGATTCACTACCTATATGCGTATCTCGTGAGTAAAATTTTTACTATCCACTAGTACTTTCCTCCTTTATTTTTCCTTCTCATATTTCTAATATAATAAAAAAATAAAAAAAATATATGTGTTAATTATCAAATAAAATAAATAAATAAGTAAATAATAAAAGCTACTCTATTCGATAAATAGAAAAGATTGATGGGAAAGAAAGTGAAAAAAGTGGGCTAGGGGTAAAAGGTAGGAGAGAGACAATGAATAAGGTAGGAGCCATAGTTTTTTTTATTAAATAATAATCCCTCATACACCAACTCATTTCTCTACCTCTCACACCATAATTTTTTTCATTGTATATGGATACATGCTTCGTCAGTACTTTACTTTAGAATCATATTTATAAACTCTCTCACTAACATTATCATATCTTTCAAATTCAAAGCACTAAAAACATAATCACATTTCAAAATCGCGGAGATTTTTTAAAGTATATCATTTATTAGTTTCTATATTTGCAGATGAAATGTGCTTGGCATTTTACCAACTAAATGCACAGTTGCATCATTCTCAATGCCGTAAAATGCCAATGTCTTCAACTGACAGGAGAGTTGTCTTCCAATTGACAGGAGAGTTGTGTTCAGTTAGAAGTTGGAAGACAACTCTCCTGTCAATTGGAGACATTGGCATTTTACGGCGTTGAGAATGATGCAACTATGCATTTATTTGGTAAAATGTCAACCACATTTCATCTGCAGACATAGAAACTAATAAATGTTATGATTTAAAAAATCTCCGCGATTTTGAAATGTGATTATGTTTGTAGTGCTTCAGATTTGAAGGATATAAAAATGTTAGTGAAAGAGTTTACATATATGATTCTAAAGAAAGTACTGATGAAGCATGTAACCATACAAAATGAAAAAAAAAAATGGTGTGAGAGATATATAAATGAGTTGGTGTATGAGGGATTATTTTTTAATAAAAAATATGTGGGTCCTACCTTATTCATTGTCTCTCTCCTACCTTTTAGCCCTAGCCCTCTTTTTTCACTTTCTTTCACATCAATCTTTTCCATTTCCCATTTTTCTGAGTTTTCTAAGTTTCAGCTTTGGGTAAAGAATGAACAAAGAATAGAATTGGAGTTTGATGAGTTCTCTTTCGTTTTCCGGTGGTCCCGCGGTGGTTGTTATCACTGTGGGTCATATTGGAAAAGTGAAGTGAAATGGGGTAATGGAAATAGTGGTGTGGTTTAGTTTTAAACTTAAGAAATCTATTTATAGGGGGGGAAATGAGAAATTGGTCAAAAGATAATTAATATATAGATAACAAATTGTGAATACAAAATTTTTTCTTTAGATTTTTCTCAAAATAGTCAAAATGTTATTTATTAGATTTCCCCCTAAAATTAATGGTGTTATTATTTCTTTTACTAAGTTCTTTGTTGGGGATATTTGATTTAATGATGAGTTTATCCTAATGAGAAACATGTATTAGTCATTATAGTGGTTAAACTAGTTTGTTGGTCAACAAAGTGGTCAATTTAGTATATTTATGAATGGTATACATCATTAAATTTTGTTATTTGTAAATGATATAATGTGATAAATACATATTACTTGAAAATAAATGAATAATAGACTAATATAATTGTTAGAGCTTATTGTTAAAAAGTGAATCAATTACTTTATAAATTGTGAACATGATGAGAAAAATACTTGGGTAAAGGGTAGGAAATATATTCAAATTTTGACCGAAAATGTTGTAACAATCCCAAATTTTGGGTATGACCTATTACCTCCTGCACTATTTAATAGTGTGTTTTGAAGATATATAGGTGTCACGTGGATATCATAAATCTTGAATTATTATAAATAGTAACTTGTCTACCTGACACTTATATATCTTTAAAATGCACTATTAAATAATACAGGGGAGTAATAAGTCGTGCCCAATGTTTGGGATTGTTACAACAATTTCTGTCAAAGTTCAGATATATTTCAGATCTTTTTTCCAAATTACTTCTTTTTTTTGTAGTTAAAGGTATATATTTGTATGTTCAAAAATCTCTTGTATGTTTAATTGAGAATTTTTAGTTGTCTATTGAAGATTAAAAGGAATAATAATAATAATAATAATAACAACAACAATAATAATAATAATAATAATGATAATAATATGTTATACTATCTACTAAAAGTAGGGTGGTAGGGTGTCCAATTGGTCGGTTAAAATTTTTGGTTTTCGATATCCAACAACATTAAAGTATTGTTATTAAGAATGATAATGTGTCGGGCTCGAGGCTACCTCCTAGAGGTAAAATGAGACCTAGTATCACACCTCGAGGCTACCCCTTGACATAAGACGAGACCTAGGATCACGAGTGACCCCAAGCTAACTCTGAATCTGGCGTATCATGAACATATAAAAAATAGCTAAGTAAAATGAACTAAGAGGAAACTAAATCAACTAATATCTGAAGAGGAACAAGCCCAACTAGTCCGAATAATAACATAACATAACGATTTTATTGAAGACTAAAATAACCACTTAACAACTCAAGTTGAATCGACTACTATGTCCAAAAAGCCTCTACTGAATTAAGTTGTTGGGACATGCCCCCCAAGTAACTCTAACAAAATTGAAACTAAAAATAATGACTAAAATGAAAGCATGTCTATTGTCCTCAAAATATGAGGACTCACCACTGAAGCTGCTGAATGTGGACCAAAAGTCGATATTAGTGTGATCTGGATGCTGAGTACATGAGCCTACATCATGAAATGATGTAGGGCAAAGTATGCATCAGTATTTGGAATGTACTAAGCATGCGGGATATAGATACTAAATTGAATAAAAGATATATAAGATGTACAATACATAACCGAGCAATGATGTAATATGAGCAAAGATATTGTTATGTACTAAAGTGTATCTGAAAAGAACTAATTGAATGGACAACCAAGTACTAATCATGAATTTGTATGCTAAACTGAATACTGAAATATATATACTGAAAGCCTGGTCAATGCACTACGAGTATGACAGAGGGAGCTACTATTAACCGAGATAAACCACATGAGCTAAATGTGGAGTCTAATGCTTATGCCCCATCAAGAGGACCCAATATACCTTGCCTGGGGTATAAAGGCATGATTGTGGCGTGATCACTAATACTAGTGCCCAACAGAGGGGACTTAAAATCTTATGCAGGCATGTAGTTCTGTGACTTTGAGGGTTTGTTGAAACCTAGTCCAACTCAGTGCTAAATCTACTCCCAACTGAATATATCTGAAGCTAAAATGAATGCAAACTGAGAATGAAACATTTATATATTGAGAATGTGACATTAGAAATCTGGAGCATGATTTCTTGTTTAACTGACCTAGCAAGTATAATTCAAGAACTAAGAGAATTTACAAATATTAGGGTTCTGTTAGACTATGGATACTATAGCAGGTGGAATCACAACAAACTCCCACGATTTTACAAACCCTAGGTCTAAACAAGCTTTGTCATTTCAAGGAACTGACTGAATTCTAGGGACCTAGTGGATGAAAGGAACCCATTAGTGAAATTCCACATACCTGGTGATTAAATTCCCAGAGAAATCCTTTAGATTTTGGGGCTGAAACTGGAAGAACACCTCTGCTTGTTCTTGGAAAACTGGCGCCTCTTTCTTCTCTTTTTGCTCTAAGTTTTGGTGATTTTTGGGGAATGAGGATTTTGAGTAGGTTCTGACTAGATTATTAGGCTGAGACTGAGTAAAAACAATGTAGTTTAGGTCTTAAATGACATAGCTTTCGTACCCAATGCATAAAGGAAAATACGAAAACGATCGTGACTTAATGCTGACAAGGGGCCAGTCACGAGACCACTAACGGACTGACGATGGGACCACAGCCCGTCAAGTGGGTTGTGGTTCTTGGCCAGTGTCTACTGGTTCTTGGTATGCCCATCCACAGTCCCTTCCATGGACCGTGTGAAGGACCACGGGCTATGAAGGCCACCATGGTTCTTCACTTGGGCTAGGGGCTACTAGGTGAGGTCGACGAACCAACCCATGGCTCGTCAATGGGACCATGTCCTATGGAGGGCTCCATGGTCCACCACATTTGGCTGGGTGTGAACCACGATGAGGGTGACAGGTCGTGGTTCCTTTCACGGCCCGTGGAGTCCTCCGTGGTTCATCAACTTCCTATTATTCAGTTTTTATTAGGTCATGAGGTGTTACAATATCTCCCCCTTGGAAACATTCATTCTCGAATGAAGACTGAGCAAGGTGGGTTAGCGGGAAAAGGCTGAAATCTCTACTAACTGACTTCTAGAAACTAATATTTGAGTAAATTTAGTTCCAAGAACCATTCAATTATGCTGATATGTTATGATAACTGAAAGAACAAGATACTGAGACTGAGTTGCACAAGAGTAAAATGAGAGACTGTAGAGGAACTATTACCTCAATATGAAACTGAATCGGAAGGAAAAAGGTGAGGATGCTTGTCTATCCTTGCTGCTTCTGCTTCCTAAGTAGCTCCTTTTACGGATTGACTCCTCCACAAAATCTTTACTGAAGCAACCTCTTTATTTCTTTACCTACAAACCTGATGGTCAAGAATTACAACTGGCATATCTTCTCATGTGAGATTATCCTTCACAACCACACTCGCTAATTGTACTATCAATGTTAGATCATCCACACACTTCTTCAATAAGGAAATGTGACAGACTAGATGAACCGCTGCTAGTTCTGCTGGCAACTCTAACTCATATGCCACATTACCAAACCTTTTCAGGATTGTGTAAGGACCTACATATCTAGGACTAAGCATCCCTTTCTTTCCAGATCTCATCACCCCATTCATAGGTGACACCTTCAAGAAAATCCAATAATCGATTTCGATCTATAAGTTCCTTATCCTCACATCTGCATAGGACTTCTGACGACTCTGAGCTGTCTGTAGTCTATCTCTGATGAACTGAACTCTCTCCATATGCTGCTTCACTGACTTCAAACCAATCAATCGAGGACCTACATCTACTACCATATAGTGCCTCATACGGGGCCATCTGAATACTAGAATAGAAATTATTGTTGTAGGCAAACTCTATGAGAGGTAGGTGATCATCCCAACTTCCCTTGAAATCGATCACGCAATCCCTCAACATGTCCTCTAAGGTTTGCATGGTACGCTCTGCCTGACCATCCTTCTGTGGATGAAATGTGGTGCTGAGATTTGCCTGAGTACCAAGACCTTTCTGAAACAATTTCTAGAAATGAGAGGTAAATTGAGGACCTCTATCTGAGATGATCAACAAGGGGACCCTGTGCAACATGATTATTTCATTGATGTGGAGTTTTACATAGAGCTCCATAGAATCTGTAGTCTTAACAGCCAAGAAGTGATCGGACTTAGTGACTCTGTCCACTATCACCCAAATTGAGTCATGTTGTTTGCGAGTACGAGGTAAACCCGTAATTAAGTCCATGTTTATCACTTCCCTTTTCCATGTATAAATGATAATCTCTTGAGTCATAACTCCTGGTTTCTAATGGTCTACCTTAAATTATTGCCAGTTAGGACACCTAGCCACAAAGTATGCTATGTTCCTCTTCATGTTGTTCCACCGAAAGACTTCTGGTAGTTCACGATACATCTTAGTGGCACCTACATGAATGGAATACCTGGAGTTATGAGCTTATGTAAGGATCTGCTGCCTCAATTCACCCACAAAAGGAACACATAAGAGGCCCTGGTAACGAAGCACACCATCTCCCCCTTGGGAGAAAACCTCAACTTTCTACTGATGAACTATACCTTCAACTGAAGTAATATAGGATGACTGTCCTATTTTTCCTTAACTTATGCTACCAATGAAGATTCTGATCCATTTTAAACTATCACACCACCATCTGATGTGCCCGTAAGGCAAACTCCTAAGTGAGAAAGACGGTGAATATCTTTTGCTAACTCTTTCTTTTCTTCTTCAACATGTGCTACACTACCCATAGATAATCTGCTGAGAACATTGGCCACTACATTGGCCTTACCCCGATGCTAAAGCACATTCATGTCATAGTCTTTGAGCAATTCAAGTTATCTCCTCAAATGAAGATTCAACTCTTTCTAGGTGAACACAACTCTTATTATCTATGAACACATCAACATGCACACCATACAAGTAATGTCTCCAAATCTTTAGGGAGAATACTACTACTGCAAGTTCGAGGTCACGAGTCGGGTAATTCTGCTCATAGACCTTAAGTTGTCTAGAAGAATAAGCTATGACCTTACCTAGTTTCATCAACACACATCCTAGGCCTACCCTGGAGGCATCACAATAAATCACATAACCGTCTGAACCATCTGGTAGAGTCAAGATGGGAGCTATAGTCATCCTAGTCTTCAGTTCTAAGAAGCTCTTCTCACACTTATATAACCACTGAAATTTAACCTTCTTCAAAGTCAACTTGGTCAATGGGGAAGCTATGGATGAAAATCCTTCAACAAACCTCCTGTAATAACCGACCAAACCCAAGAAACTTCTAATAACTGGTGGAGAGATGGGTCTGGGCCAGTGTTTCACTACCTCAAATTTCTGAGAATCCACTTGTATCCCTTCGCTAGATACCACATGACCAAGGAAAGCAACCGACTGTAACTTGAATTCACATTTGCTAAACTTAGCCAATTGTAACACCTCATATTTGAAGGATCTAGAATTAGAAAAAACTATTTGGGAAAGAGTGAATTTGGAAGTTTTGGCAAGTTATGTTAAGTATAAGTTTTGGGTCAACTTCAAACAACCATAACTTTCTGTACAAGATAGGTTAGGTGACCCATAAGATATAAAATGAAAGGTCTTGGAGTCCTATTTTCAACGCCACCAAGTTTGCTAATTTTAGAGCTCGTATAAGGGAGATATTCACATTTGAAGTCGTGCTGTCCGGTTAAGAAAAGGTACCCGGATTTAAGAGAGGTATTTTGGTCTTTTCCTTACCTCTTGATCCCTAAAGAGGTATGTGAGTCACATAGTGTTGGGTTCATTCACCCACGTGCCAATCATATTAATTTCAACGTTAAATTCATTCTAGAAAGTTCAAGGTTTGATGTCCTTGAATTATGTTCTTGAAATTGACTTCCGTTCTTGAGTTATGATGAGATAGATGTGGTTTTGAGGGAATCATGTCGATTTTAGAGTTGTTTTGAGTAGAATCTTATGTACACTTAATGAGTATCAAAATCTAAAGAGAAATTAAGAAAAAGAATCAAATTTAGTCGAATTAAGATCAGAAAATGAGAAGAAAAATTCTTCGGATTAGATTGGGGGAAGGGAGGTGCGGCGCGCCATCGATGTGCCAGCACGGCTAGTGTGGTGCGCCAGCAGTGCGCTAGATTGTGATCTTTGAACTTAGGCAGAAGTGCACCAGGGTTGCCTGCCCCTACCCATTTTAGGTCTTTTAATTAGTCGATATGCGCTCTTCTATAGTGTACTAACACTTCCTACGATTCTAAGTATTATAAATGACTTCTAAACATCTAGAAATCATCCACAAACATGAATCATAACCTTGAATCCATAAATTCATATTTAAAGTAGAGCTAAGAGTCAAGTCTTGAGAGTTCTTCGAGTCTTTACAAAAAGTTTTTTACATTTGTTTTAAACTTGTTTTAAGACTTGAGCATTGAGTAAGAGTGAGAGTGAGAGTGAGAGTGAAGTTCATTTTCTTAAAAATGATATGTGAGAACTAAGTATTCCTAAAGAGTAAATGTTTTCACATTTAAGATGAAAGGAAACACCGATTTCCGAATGAGTTTTCATGAGTAAGTTTTGAGTTCCATCTCTTTCAAGAGATAGATTTTGAGTAATAATCTCAAACCACAGAGAAAGATTTATGTTTTTAAACATATGAGCTGAGTAAATTTTTGGGAGTAGTATTGAGCATCGATATGGGAACGAGTTGAGATAACTCAAGTATCCATAAACCATGTAGCCAACGTGGGTAGAAAGGCTCATACTTTTTAGATGATTCCTTGATGCTTTTAAGCATATCTTTGTGGATCCACTTAGTTGAAGCGTTCTATTTCCCAAAAAGTTATAGGACAGTTCTGGTAGCATGGGAGAGACGATGTATCATCACATAGCTCATAGTGATGATTGTCGGTTAGAGAATCTCCCAAACAGAGTTTATTTTTGTATTCTTATATACAACCAAGATAGCATTGTATTTTCCAATACTTCGAGGTGTTATCTACTATTTTAAATGCTTTATATAAATTACATCTCTATTGTTGTTTTATTTCTGAATTGAGTTGAGTATATATGAGTAGAGTAAAGCTGAGGTAAGTGTTTCTTTCAGATTCCAGTTCAAGCTTACATATTGTTTAGATTTCCCCTCAAATGCTCGTACATTCAATGTAGTGACGCCATTTGGCGAACATCATTTTATGATGCAGATGCACGTAACCAGGATCAGCATCCAGAACTTCGTTGATCTAGTTTTGCATTTCAGAGTCATTTGGTAAGCCTCATTGCTTTCGAAGGATCCCTTTTTATATTGCTTTCTCATTTGAGTTGTTAGGATTATTGCGGGTCTTGTCCCGACATCCCTCATAGTATTAGAGATTTCATAGATAGATAGTTATAGTTCATTAATCTTTTCATTTACATGTCGTTTATGTTGAGACTTGAGTTGCCTTCTTGGCCAGTTGAATGCTTCATTTACAACATTCTAGTTTATTTCATGAATTTAATTTTGGTGAGTAAAGTCTTCCGTTGAGTAGTAAGCCAGGACAAGAGTTCGCTTGGGGCCAACAATGGTTCTCGAGTGCCAGTCCGCCTAGGGTGTACGCTCGGGGTATGACAAAATTAGTTTTAGAGCACAAAGTTCAAAAGTCCTTGGGAGTCTATGAAGTAATTTTTGTAGAGTCGTAGTTATCGGTATGAAGCACATCACATCTTTAATTAGGAGGCTACAACATTTAGGAACTATATCACCTCTTTCATACTCATTTCGTGCGATAGATTTTATCTCTACAAAAGTTTCTTTCTAACTCATGCTTGCGCGTATCTTTCCGATCATGCATCCACGATGAGTTGTCTGAGGTAGTCCTGCTAGAAGGAATGATGAAGAACAAAGGGTACCTAATGCACCAGAAGTACAAACCCAAGGAGAGGTCAACAATGTTGAATTTTGGGAAGTTATGCGAATGTTAAGTCAAGTTGTGACCAACAAAGTAGGGCAACAAAGAGGGGTTAAACAGGATGTGGCTGATACGTCTAGAATCTATGAGTTCTTAAGGATGAATCCTCCAAGTTTAACTAGTTGAAGTGTCACTGAGGATCCAAAAAACATAGTTGAAGAGCTTCAGAAGGTTATTGAGATTATGCATGTTGCTGATGCTGAGAGAGTGGAACTAATTGCATACCAATTGAAGGGTGTTGCTAGAATCTAGTTTGACCAATGGAAGAAGAATAAAGTTGAAGGTGCACCACTGGTGAGTTGGGCTATGTTTGAGGAGGCCTTCTTGGGGCGTTTCTTTCCCTGGGAAGTGATAGAAGCAAAGGTACAAGCTTTCCTTACTCTTAAGCAGGAATCTATGAGCGTGCACGAGTACAACCTTAAGTTCACCCAACTTTCCTGCTATTTTCCGGAGATGGTTGCTGACATGAGGAGCACAATGAGTTTTTTTGTTGCTAGGTTGTCTCATCTGTCAAGCAAAAAGGGTAAGACAGCTATGCTGATAAAAGATATGGACAGAGCAAAGCTGATGATCCATGTGCAACAGGTTGAGGAAGATAAGTTGAGAGATAGAGAGGAGTTTCAAAACAAGAAAGCTAAGACAGGGAATGAGTCCGGACAACAAAAGAGTAATGCCGACCGGTCATCTTTCCAACATAAGCGAAAGGGACCTGCTCCATCATCTACTAGTGCACGTGCACCAAGAAACAGAAGTGAGTTCAATAATCAAAATTCACAAAACTTCAGAGCTAGACTTGCATAAGCTCAAGGTAGAGAGACAAAAGGAGGTAAATAGACTCCTACATCTGCTAAGTATTGTAGCAACCACCCAGGAACATGCCGCGAGGGCTCCACTGGTTGTTTCAACTATGTTCAAGAGGGTGACTTCATGAAACAGTGCCCTAAGAATAGGCAGAGCGATGGAAATATGGGCAATAGAGCCTAATCTTCTTCAGTTGCTCCACCAAACAGAGCTGCACTCAAAGGAGTTGCTTCAGGAATCGGCGGAGGGGCAAACCGTCTATATGCTATCACTAGTCACCAAGAGCAAGAGAATCCGCCAGATGTTGTCACTGGTATGATCAAAGTCTTTACTTTTGATGTATATGCTTTTCTAGATCCACGAGCGAGTCTATATTTTGTGACTCCTTATGTTGCTATGAATTTTAATATCCTTCCTGAGCAACATCTTGAGCCCTTCAGTGTTTCTACACTTGTTGTTCAATCTATTCTAGGTGAGAAAGTTTACCATGATTGTACCATTTTCATCAATCACAAGAACATTATGGATGACTTAGTTGAGTTAGATATGGCAAATTTCGATGTCATTCTAGGTATGGACTGGCTTCATGCCTGTTATGCCTCAGTCAATTGTATAACTTGAGTTGTTAAGTTCCAGTTTCCTAATGAGCCACTTATTGCGTGGAGGAGTAGTTCAGTAGTGCATAAAGGTCATTTTATTTCGTACCTGAAGGCGAGAAAGTTAATTTCCAAGGGTTGTGTCTATCAAATAGTCCGAGTTAATGACTGTAGTGTTGAGACACCACCTATCCAGTCAGTTCTAGTAGTGACTAAGTTTCCAGAAGTCTTTTCGGATGATCTTCTCGGAGTCCCTCCTGAGAGAGAAATACAGTTTGGTATAGATATTCTTCTGGATGCTCGTCCTATCTCTATTCCTCCATATAAAATCGCTCCAGTAGAGTTGAAAGAGTTAAAAGAGCAGTTGAAAGATCTTCTTGAGAAAGGTTTTATTCGACCAGTTGTCTCACCTTGGGGCGCTCTGGTCTTATTTGTGAGGAAAAAAAATGGTTCTCTGAGGATGTGCAAAGATTACTGTCAGTTGAACAAAGTTACTATCAAGAATAACTATCCACTTCCAAGGATTGATGATGTTTTTTATCAAGTTCAGGGTTCCACTTGTTTTTCTGTAGTTGAGATTAAGAGAAAGTGATATCCCTAAAATAGCTTTCAGGACCCGCTATGGTCATTATGAGTTCCTAGTTATGTCCTTTGGTTTGACCAATTCTTCTGCATCATTCATCGACCTTATGAACAGAGCATTCAAGCCTTATTTAGAAATGTTTGTTATCGTATTCATTGATGACATTCTAATCTATTCGAGGAATGAGGAAGATCATGCTAGTCATCTCAGAATAGTTCTCCAAACCCTCAAGGATAAAGAGTTGTATGCTAAATTCTCTAAATGTGAATTTTGGCTTGAGTCTGTGGCATTCTTAGGCCATATTGTTTTCGGTTATGGGATTCGAGTTAATACTTAATAGATAGAGGCAGTGAAGAACTGGCCTAAACCCACGTCTCGAACGGAAATTAGGAATTTATTGGGATTGGCTGGCTATTATAGAAGGTTCATCAAGGGGTTTTCATTATTTCATCCCCATTGACTAAGTTGACTCAAAAACAATTATGTTTCAATGGTCTGAAGCTTGTGAGAAAAGCTTTCAAGAATTGAAAAAGAGGTTGACTACTACCCAAGTGTTGATCTTACCAGAAGGTACTGAAGGCTTTGTTGTGTATTGTGATGCATCCATAGTTGGTTTGGGTTGCGTATCAACGCAAAAGGGAAAAGTCGTAACTTATTCCTCCAGACAGCTTAAGATTAACCAGACGAATTACCCAACCCATGATATAGAGTTGGCTTCTGTATTATTCTCCTTGAAAATATGGCTTCACTATCTTTATGGTGTTTATATAGATGTGTTAACCGATCACAAGAGTCTTTAGTATGTGTTTAGTCAGAAAGTCCTTAATCTCTGACAGAGGAGGTGGTTAGAATTACTCAAGGATTATAACATGAGTGTTTTCTATCACCTAGGTAAGGCTAATGTTATTGTTGATGCCTTGAGTAGAATGTATATGGGTAGTACCGCCCATGTTCATGAGTAAGACAAGAAATAGTTAGCTAAAGATGTGCACAGACCTGCGCGATTGGGTATTCGTTTAATGAATTCCAATGAAAGAGGAGTGGTGATGATTAATTGGGCTGAATCATCAGTAGTGTCCGAAGTGAAAGAGAAACAAGACCAAGATCCTATTTTGCTTCAGTTGAAGGAAAGTATTCATAAGTAAAAAGTGATGGTGTATTGAGGTATCAAGGTAGATTGTATGTGCCAAGGGTGGATGAACTTCAAGAAAAGATCATGGAGGAAGCTCATAGCTCTAGATATTCTATACATACGGGTTCCACAAATATGTATTGTGACTTGAGAGAATTCTATTGGTGGAGTGGTATGAAGAAGGTCATTGCAGAGTTTGTTGCTAAGTGTCTGAATTGCTAGAAAGTTACGATAGAGCACCACAGGCCCGGTGGTATGGCTCAAAATATAGAGATTCTGGAATGGAAGTGGGAGATGATCAATATGGATTTTATTACTAGTTCGTCGTGATCTCGCAAGCAGCATGGTTTCATTTGGGTGATTGTAGATCGAATGACTAAATCAACCCACTTTTTGCCGGTAAAGACTACCCATTCAATAGAGAATTATGCCAAGTTATATCTTCAAGAGGTAGTTAGACTTCATAAGTTCCAGTGTGGATTATTTCAAATAGAGGTTCAAAATTTACTGCACAATTTTGGAATTCATTCAAGAAAGGTTTGGGTTCGAAAGTGAATTTGAGTACTGCTTTCCATCCTCAGACTGATGGTCAAGCAGAGCGCACTATTTAGACTTTAGAAGATATGTTGAGGGCTTGTGTGATTGATTTCAAAAGTAATTGGGATGATCACCTACCTCTCATAGAGTTTTCTTATAACAATAGTTACCACTCTAGTATCCAAATGGCTCTGTATGAGGATCTCTATAGGAGAAGATGCAGATCTCCTATTGGATGGTTTGAAGAAGGTGAAGATGGGTTGATAGGACTGGACTTAGTTCATCAAGCTATGGAAAAAGTAAGGGTTATTCAAGAGAGATTGAAAACAACACAGAGTCGTCAGAAATCTTATATAGATGTTAGGAGAAGAAACTTAGAGTTTAAAGTAGATGATTGGGTTTATTTGAAGGTTTTACCCACGGAGGGTGTTATGAGATTTGGTCAGAAGGGGAAGCTTAGTCCCCGATTATTGGTCCTTACAGAATATCCAAGAGGATCAATAACGTGGCTTATGATTTGGAGCTATCGCAAGATTTATCAGCGGTCCATCCAATATTTCACATTTCTATGTTGAAGAAGTGTATGGCCAATCCTTCACTTGTCATATATACTGTCACGACCCAGGGGTACACCCTAGATGTAACATGGTGTACTTGACCCCGAAGGGGTCTCATACAAGCCCGTAGCATATCATAACATAGGATAATAGAAATGAAGCGGGAATTTTAAAACTTTACTTTACAATCGAAGTCTTTATAAAATGCAAGCGGAAGTCTATAACACTTTGTATCAAACCATCTAACTCAACTTTGAATATAACTTTGGGACGCAGCCCATACAATAGTCTCAAACATAAAGAATAGACATAAAGGAAAGGTGATCAATCTTCGATTCTATGAGGACTCACCAAATCTTCAACTCCTTTGCACTTCTACAAACCTATCCTCAAGCATGGAACTCAAAGTCGCCGAACCCTACATTTCATGAGAATGTAGGCAAGAGTATGCATTAGTACAAAATGTACTAAATATGTTAGCTAGCATGACATCATAAGAGCATAACAAAAGTGTTAGCCAACATAAGACATAAGTCATAAGCATAATCATAAGAGACAATAACATAATCATATCATAATCTCCAACGTAGGCATAATATGAGCATAAATCAACATAAGGTATAATCCAATAGCATAGGAAATACCACATATTCATAAGAATAGTCCATACTCAAATCCTCTTAACATAACAGAAACTTCATAAGTAACCTTCAAGTTATACTTGTGCAATCCATAGTTAAGACCCCATAATCCCACCTAGGCTAAGTACTAGTTTTAGGCCATCATACCTCTTTATCATATTTGATCTCATCCTTTAAGTTACTTCTCATAGACAAGGGAATCTCTCACCCTTAGTCAATCATATCATGGAAAGCAACTATAGCAACAATCCATCAAAACATACATCATATAAGAGAGACACTTCTTAGGTAACAATAAGTCATACTTGTGCAATGCATGGGTAAGACCCCATAATCCTACCCACACTAAGTACTCCTTTAGGTTATCATACTCATACTTCTTGGTTGGAGACTAGTCCCCCTCTATAAACCTTGGAACACTATGAAACACTTTATTGAGCATACACTTAGTTCCTTATTAGTTTGAACCGTAGGAGATACTTCTCAAGCATTTCTAAGTTCATTATTAAGATGGACCCTATGAGATACTTCCTTAAGAATGTCTGAGTCCATTAATGCTTTTGAACACTTGGAGATACTTCTTCGAGTATGTCTTAGTTCATTGGATATAGAGATTACTACTAGGAACCCTAACTCCACTATGTGAAGGCTTCCATCTCATGAGACCTAACATTGGAAAAAACCCGAACTCTATTATGTAAGAGTTCCCCCTTTAACTTGGATAGTCCTCACATCAACTAGGTGTTGTTCTCCAGTCAACTTGGAGCCCGGACCCTACCTTGTGAGACTCTCCCTCTCATTGTTAATATCCATTTGGGGCCAAGCATACACACCTTAGATTCATTATTAAGCCTTGCTTAACATTCATGTATCATGGAAGAATGTCTTTGACAATCAATCCATGTTTAAGTGATTCTATCACTTTATACATTCAAGCATTGATAAGGTAGATTAGGTGAGTATAGGCCTTTCACCACAATTCTCCTATTAGACTACTAAACTCATATAGACTTTACTCTCAAACTCTTAACATACATAATTCATCACATGAGCTTTACTCTCATAGCCCTAGTGATCAACATTCATGACTAAAAGCCTTACTCTCAAAGCTTTACTTCTTTCAATCATCATACATATCTAGATCACAAGACATTATAATCCCAAGCTTCATCTTTAAGCAATTCTAGCCATAATTCATCATAAAGGTTCAATTCTCAAGCTTTACTAGTCATGATTTATCATATATACTTTATTCTAATTCAATTCATGTTTACATACTTCTATTCTTGAACAGTTACTATACATGTCATCAATTCTAGAAGATCATCTATGAATCCTCAATTTCCCTTTACAAGGCATAAACCCACATTCTTCAATTTTATCAATTAGACT
Source organism: Solanum tacnaense (assembly GCA_029582525.1). Lineage (NCBI taxonomy): Eukaryota > Viridiplantae > Streptophyta > Magnoliopsida > Solanales > Solanaceae > Solanum > Solanum tacnaense. The sequence goes on along the minus strand of JAJOOD010001019.1, from coordinate 46,668 downwards.
AGGGTTTACCATGGAAAACATATAATTTCTTCATAATAACATAATTCAATGCTAAAACAATCATAAACAAGTACTATCCACTCAATTGGATTCATACCCAACACTACCAACAATATAGGAAGAAACCCTAACTAGAATTGGGGTTCATCTTCACAATTGGGGGAAATCTAGGGGGCTCCATTGATGGAAGAATTCATGGATGAATAAGCTCACATACCTTGATTATAAATCCCTCACAAAGCTTGCAACAATGGAGGAATTTGACCTAACTTGCTTCTCTTATTCTTCTTCTTCTTCACTTTCTAGAGAGAGGATTATTGGGAGGGAATTGGGTTCTTTGGTGAATTGAAAATAATGTCTAGGATAAATGTATTTAGGGGTATTTTAGGTTTATATAGGTGGTCTAATTACTAAAAAAATGACACCACTTAATCCCTAACTAATTATGGAATGACCCCGAAGTCCCCAACTCAAACCATCATGAACTCAACACTGCCCTAACCGACGAGACCACATCCACGGACCATGGGTCAACCCACTACCTATACTGGTCATCCGTGGATGGTGGTCTGTGGATAGATTTTGGGGGTCTTGATCCACAACCCCTTCCCACGGGGCATGGGTCCACCTACTGGGAGTGAGTCCCTTCCGTAGGTGGCCAATTTTGGGCAGATTCTAGGGACTGTTTTGGGTCCCCTTCAATGACCTTTGGTTGGTCCTTAGGGGGTCGTACCTTGACTCCCTAGCTCTAAAACCTTCATTCTAAGTACGGGAAGTTATAAGTAGGCTAGGATGAGATTTATGTTAGCATCATTAGCGTTGATGTATTAATATTGATCTAGTAGGACCTTTGGTTTAGATTCCATACTTGTTGGGTTAATTTTTGAAAGCTTGGTTTCTTGATAGTTCTTAGTTGTTTTGGTTGTTGTGTTAATTTTGATCAATATTTCATAGAGACACGTCCATTGGTTATTTTGATAATTCTACCAGAATGTCTTGCCTAGTTGGGAAGCATGTTTGGTTTGTATTTATAGGACTTTGAATGAATCCAAAAGGTCCATTTGGTACCTTGAAATTTTGCTCTATGTTATTGAGGGAGCTACTCCTGCACTAAGATTGACGCACTAGCAAAGGTTGGTATAAGAAGGCAGTCACAATTCCATGCATCAACAGTTCGACGATAGCGCACATGTGAAGCTTTGCCACTTCTATGGGATCACTCCCATGAGATTGTGGTCGCTTGGATAGAGCTAGAGGAAAGTGATTGCCTCTTATCTAGCAATATTTTCAACACTCTATCAAATCCGGAATGATGATTATAGTACGTAAGAGCGACAATTGTTGAGCATTTTAAGTCTCTTATTTTTTTAAGTCATCCTAGACTTAACCATCATTGAAGTGAGCTCAGTCTACAAAGAATTTCTTTATTTCATGATTATATTTTGTGATTCAAAGGTTATCCCCTTTGCTTCTTATATCTTCTTTAATTTTCAATTCTGCAATTTCTTCTCATTTTTCACCTAAAATCCTTGATTTTCAATTCTTGAAAATAACTTTTTGGACTATTTAAGGTCTGAATTTACTCCCAACTTAGCCCAATTATGAAGCATGTGATCCTCATCGCGAGGGGAACTTAATGGCAGAATTGGTTTTCTATTTCAATTTTGAGCCTAAGGGTCAATTTTGGACCCATTTTTTAGTCTGATTTTTGTGCCATCGATATAGATATCATTAGTCCCTTATTGATTAGTAGATTTTTTTATAGTGTGTAAACAATTCAAGAATCTTTGAAAGGGGGGAAATTTTGAGGGATGATTAGTGATTGCGGTTCGAATTTGAGATAGATAAACATTTCTTTTCCTATATTTAAGTTAATTAGATTTTATACATATTATGAGTTCTTGAACGTTAGGAATGTTTTAGATTGGATTTTAGGCTTGACGTGATCTTATGCCCTTTTTGGCCATTTTGAGACTTTATATTAGTATCTATTTCTTAAGACTTAGTTTAGGTTGTTCTTATTCTTACTTGATTAGATTAGAATGCTTTAGAGAATCTTATACTTAGTTATAGATATTAATTTCTTTAGTGTATTTATGTGATTTTTTTCTAATGGTTGTGTTTTTTATATCCCTTTATGCTATGATTTGTGGGTATGGGGCCTTGAACTTGCACTTGCATGAGTTCTAGGTTAGTTCATCTTTACCATGGAGGATTTTTTACGTTGTATGTGCAAGATATGAATGTTTTATGGCTTGTATATTCATGATGGAAAGCATTCATGTGCATCGCACATGAATTTGATCATGGCATGAGTTAGAGACGATGAACTATGGCTTAGTTTTACTATATTTATGCACCGTGGGAGTGTGCTACCAATATTACTATAAAATTGAATCAATTGATAAAAAAAATAGGGTTTTAATGGAGAGATGCACCATTTTTGTGTGATTTTGTCTTTTAAAGAGACTTACCAGTATGTTACTGATTTCTATTTTTAAAAGATATTATAACTTTACTTACGATTCACGGTGATGCTATAAGGACTCTTTCTTCATTTATATTATTTTATAAGTCTGAGGTGCATTGTAGATGGTTCAAGAGATAATTTTAGGTTGTACTTTTGTTATGAGTCCAAGGGAACATTTAGAAAGGTCTAAGGAATCACTTTGGGTTTTATTTTATTGCAATTATAGTTGGGCGATAGTGCATCTACGAAATGCACTTGGAGAGTCCGCGGCGCACCTAGTATGAAAATTTTGGCCGTTTTAGTCAATGGATTGGCCATATATGCATTGCATCATACCATATTATATGACATTTTTCGATATACTTGTGTACAATTTTTTTGATGATAGGAGAAACCCGCAGCTGCTACTCTTTGAATGTGCACAGCGTAAAACCTCAGCTCCTATACAATAGCTCGCAAACCACATAAGAGAGGTAATCGGCACAAGGCAAGCCTAGTGCGATGAGTTCGACCCAAAAGGCAAACCCCTTGCTTTCACTGGCAAGGGGTTTCGAACATGAGACCTCCAATATGGAACTCTCAAGCCCAAACCACTGGGTACGTTATGACTTTCTTTGTTGTTGTTGTTGTTGTTGTTATTATTATTATTATCATTATTTTTTTTTTCTTATTATTATTATTATTATTATTAATATTATTATTAATATTATTAAGCAATTAGTTTTAAGTACTATAAGAGAAAATGTTTTAAAAAATGATACAAATGAATAAATATGTGGACTAAGAAGGATGTCATATCACCTCTTATATTTTTAGATTTATTATAACATATAGATATCGATCTTTAGTAGAAGAAATAATCTAAGAATTAAAAAAAACAAATCAAATTCTATTTATATATTAAGAAAATACAATTTTTATAAAGTTATGACAATCAATTTTTGAAATAAATAAAGAAATAAATGTAAAAATAACAAAGAAAGGAAAAGAAATGATTTAAGGAAATGATGTAATGACCCATTAGGTCGTTTTGAGTACTAGAGCTTCTTTGTAACACCCCGAATCCGAAAGACGGCACCATAGCAAAACTCAGAAATTCCAGGTGCCATCCATGGGGGGGCAGCGAAAGACGGCCCGTGAGTTGGACCACGGACCGTTGGTGGTTCCTAGGTAGGCTACCAAGAAAGGTTGTCTAGGCAGGAACCATGACTGGGCCGTCGGTGGGTCCACGGTCCATGGTCCACGATTCGTGGTCCAGACCCACAGGATGTGGTTTCTAACCACGAATGACGGTTCACCAGGACTGACCGTCCACGGTCCATTGACTAGGGTCCATTGGTGGGCAGCTGGCAGTTATTTTTAGGGGCAGTTGGGTCTTTTTCTAATTAAATAACTCCTATACTATTTCATTTTACCCTTCACTAAGACCCCTATATAAGTATTTTCAACCCCCAAATTAGCCTATTCACTTCATTCTTCCAAATTCACAAAGGAAGATCAATTCTCATGTCCAAAATATTTCTCTCTCTAGAAACATCAAGAAGAAGAAGGATTCAACATAGGGTTTCAAGTAGACTCTCAATTACTCTATTGAAGCCTAGGATTTGGATTCAAGGTATGATATTTTTCATCCATGGATTCCTTCCATCCACTGAGTTCCCAAATTCCTCTATTTCAAAGTTAGAATTCCCCAATTGAGTTAGGGTTTTCTTCAATTGTCATGGGTTCTCTTCAATGTTGATTTAAATGATTGAAATATGATCTCTTATGCATGAATTCATGAAATACTATAATTTTATGACGATTTCCCCATGAACCCATGTAATCCCCATGTTTTCAAGTTGTGAATCATGTGATGTGGGATTTTGATTGTAAAGGAAGAGTTTTATGAAATTAAGCATGTATTGCTAGTTTTACATGAATTTATTATTAAATCCATATATAAGCCATGTTTTCTAAGTATTGATGATTGAAAGTGGGTTTTGAACCTCAAGAGGTAAATTATGGACTTATGCATTTTCTTATGAAATCTATGCAAATGTTTTAAGGAGGCTTTGAGAGTAAAGTATCAATGATGATGATCATGATGTGTTATTGAAAGGATTTTATCATATACACATAAGTGTAAGATGTGAAAGATTTTCTCACATAATAAGGATTCTTAGGTTGAAAGGATTTCTCACCTAATTGGATCAAAGAGTAAGAGCTATCCTAATGAAACTAGTTTGGATTGGTTATCCAAGGATGCCTTTCCATGAATAATAAGGTCAAGTAAGAAATGAATATTCCGTGGGATTTATGCCTAGCACCGAGAGGATATTGAGATGGAGGCTCTCCCGTTAGTAGAGGTCGGGCTTCTTGAAGCAATCTCCTTATCCTTACCTATGTTCCCCCATAGGATGATTTTATAGATAGACATTGGCTAGTGGATCCACTTAAGCTAGAAGTTCATGGTTCTACCTTGGCAAAGTAGGACAACCCTTTTCAGTGTGGGAGACACCGGGGGATCATGATATAGCTCACATGGCCTCTATGTCGGTTAAGGCTAATCCCCCACATTAATAATAAACTAAGGTTACTTCCAGGAGTATCGCATATGAGTTCAAAGGTTTTAAAGTTGATGTTAGCTTGCATTGACCATGGTTTTATGACTTATGTTTCTAATTCTCTTATATCATGTTTTAGCTTGGTCAATTGCATGTCATGAAATCAAATGTCATTTTTAGCATGATTTAAATGTTTTATGCATTTCTATCATAATTGGTACATTGTTTTCTACTAACGCATATTCTTGCCTATATTTCCCCATATGTAGGGTCCAACAGTCAGGGTATCAATTTCGTGGCTAGTGGTTGAGTTCAAGATTTCTGAGCTTTGGTTAGTCCTCATGCTTCGAGGCTGGACTTTCATTGTTTAGTTCCTTTTTTTGTATTTCACTTTTGGATATGATGTATGGGCTAGGCCTAATTTCATTCTATTGTATTAAATGGCTATGATGAAACAAGTGTTTTAGGCTTCCGCTTATATTTTATAAAATGTTTTGGACTTGGACTATTATTTTACTCTTATTGTACTATTTTTTAAGTTGTGAGAGCTATGTGGATTGTATGGGATCTTTCGGGGTTCTATACGACATGTTACATCTAGGGGGTACCCCTGGGTCGTGAATAACTTTGTATCAGAGCACAAGGTTTAGAATGGTCCTAGAATGTCTCATATCTCACATCTTCATCAAAAAAGGTTGCTTGAGTTATTGAAAGATTATGCCATGAGTGTTCTCTATCACCCCTGAAAGGAAAATGTGGTGGCGGATGCTCTTAGCCGCCTATCTATGGGAAGCGTTGTTCAAATTGAAGAAGAAAAGAAAGAGTTAGTTCGAGATGTTCATAGATTGGCCCGATTAGGTGTTCAGTTAATGTACTCTACCAAGGGTGGTGTTATGGTCCACAATGGTCCAGAATCGTATTTAGTAGCAGATGTGAAAGCTAAGCAAGGTCTTGATCCAATTTTGATCTACTTAAAATAAGCGGTATTTAAGAAATCCATTGAAACTTTCTACCGAGGGGTAGATGGGGTACTTAGATATAAAGGTCATTTATGTGTTTCGAATGTCGAGAACTTAAGGGAAAAGATCTTGTCACAAGCCCATAGTTCGCGGCATTTCATTCACCCGGGAGCCACCAAGATGTACCGTCATATATGGGACGTCTATTGGTGGAATGACATCAAGAAGGATATTGTAGAATTTGTGACTAAATGTACTAATTGTCAACAAGTGAAGGTTGAGCATCATAAACTGGGAGGTTTGTCCCAAGATATTAGGATTCCTACTTGGAAGTGGGATGATTTGAATATGAATTATATTGTTTGTTTGCCTCACACCCGGCGACAACATGACTCGATTTGGGTTATAGTAGATCGGATGACGAAATCGGCTCATTTCCCTCCCGTCAAGGTTTCCTATTCAACAGAGGACTTTGCAAAGATGTACTTGAGAGAAATGGTAAGGTTGCATGGAGTGACTTTGTCCATTATTTCCTATCGTGGTACCAAATTCACTTCTCCGTTTTGTAAGTCTTTCCAAAAGAATCATGGTACTCGGGTTAAGCTTAGTACGGCCTTTCATCCCTAAACCGATGGCCAAGAAGAGCGCAATATCCAAACTTTGGAAGAGAAGTTGAGAGCTTGCGTGATTGATTTTAAGGGTAATTGGGATAACCATTTGCCATTAATTGAGTTTGCATATAACAATAGCTATCACTCGAGTATTGGTATGGCTCCATTTAAGGATCTTTATGGTAAGAGGTGTAGATCTCCTATAGGTTGGTTTGAGATGGGTAAAATTTCCGTAATAGGTCCCGAATTGGTACATAAGGTCGTAGAATAAGTTTGACTTAATAGACAAAGGTTGAAAATGGCTAAAAGTCGACAAAAGTCATATGTCGATGTGAGAAGAAGAGATCTTGAGTTTGATGTTCATGATTGGGTTTCTAGAAAATTTTACCCATGAAGGGTGTAATAAGGTTTGGTAAGAAAGGGAAGCTTAGTCCCCGATATGTAGGCCCATATCAGATTTTCAGACGTGTAGGTAAGTGTCACGACCCAGACCATTGTGATTACCACCCACACTTACCCTCCGGTGGGAGAACCATTAATACAACTCAACTAACCAAGAATCTAAGCATTTAAAGATACGGAAGCAGGTTTAAATGCAGGAATAAGGTAGAGTTCCCATAAACTCTAAAAAGTCTAACAAACGATTGTGGAATTAATGCCTACAACCTGAAAGTCAATATACCCAAACTCTAACAATGAACCAAAAGTCTAAAGGGAATGGGTACAACCCAACAAAACATAAGAAATCTAATGAATTAGTCTAAGTTCGAATAAGATAGACTAAACAAGATAAAGAACTCAAGGTATACCGAAAAAACTGGCTCACCCTTGAATTCGATAATGATCACTGATCTTCTAACGAGGTCTGTCAGCAGCCGCTTGAAGATGCCCTGTACTCAACAAAGAAAGAGCAAGTGCAGTATCAGTACACAACCACAGTGTACTGGTAGGAACACGCGGCTATCCCACTAAGTGCAATATAAGAAAGTCATTACAACATCATAACCATCCATACACCGAACATATACACTATCAATATCATTTCAGGATCATTATACAACTCCACATTCTCAACAATATGCATATGTATAAAACATCATTGGTCCTCTCATGGAACCCATACCCAATTAGTTAGTGTACCAGATCGTGGCACCCGTTCCAAGTTAGTGTGTCAGATCGTGACACCCGTTCCAATATTTAAGTCAGTACGTGACATCCGATCCCTAATAGTTAGTGTACCGAATCGTGGTACCCTCGCTAATCAACATACCACAATGACAATCACAATGTACATTCTCACATTCATACAATTAAGAGGTGATTCATGGCATATAATCATTCATTCATACTCATTTACGTTAAGTGTGATCAATAATGCAACATTCGCATACATATATGCCATACAATGAAGCAATTACAAACATATGTCACAACATGAAATCACAACCATCACCTACCTCGAACAAAGCTTGAATCCCCTAAGAAACTTGATTCTTCCCCTTCCAGATTCTTTCTGCTTATTCTTGGTATACAAACAATAATAATAATGCGAGGATTAATAAACAAGACCTAAATTACCCGAATTATAATCAATAAAATAACACTAGGTCGAACACTTGATCCCCATACCCAATTTAGGGTTTCTTCCACCATAAATCTCAAATCAAAACCCTCCCCCATCGATAATTAAACAAGAAACTAAGTTCTACAAATCGAAAAGTGGATTCGGGGAGTTAAAACCTTACCTTTAGCCTCAAGAATGGTGGAAAACTGTCAAGAAAACACATGGGTTCGTTCCTTAGCTCTCAAAGTTAAAACTTGGAGAAAAAACAATTTTGGGGTTTATTTCCAACTTAAGTCGCGTCTGTCCCGCCACAGCGGCCCTCACCCCGCTGCAGCGGCCTCGCCATGGCGGGAAAATCCCGCCTTAGCGGCTTGCACGAAACTAGTGAGAAAATTAAAGAATTTGCAATCCCCCTTCTCACAACACACCTTCATCCCACGACACTCATAAAATACCCGTTCACGCTAAGTTCATATGAGTAGCTATCTACTCATATGATCAAATTTGTAATTTGAACTCCCATTTGTTACCATATTTCCCTATACCTTACTGACTCTGATTTCGTCAAAATCTAGACTAGTTTGGGAAATTGCAAGATACTACGAAAAAGTTTTTCAGTCCAAAAATTTTTCCCATTGGCTTTTCTATAACGATGGGAACCCGTCGTTACAATAGTTACCAATTTACCCATCACTTGTCCCTGACTGACAAACTAGGAAAAGCAGGTTAAAGTAAGAGTGGAGCAGTACCTGAATCGACGAACAACTGGGGATACTTGTCTCGCATGTCCTTCTCAGTTTCCCAATTAGCTTCCTCAACTGGAAGATGCTTCTATTGAACTTTCACGGACTTAATCTCTTTCATCCTCAGATTTCGGACATCATGATTAAGAATTGTAATCGGTTATTCCTTATACTGAAGATTTTTATCTAACACAATTGAGTCCCATTTTATGATATAGTCCATGTCACCATGATATCTCTTCAACATGGACACATGAAATACCGAATGAACTCCTGATAAGTTAGGAGGTAAATCCAACCTATACACCACTGGCCCTACACGGTCAATAACCTCAAATGGCCCAATGTATCGAGGACGAAGCTTGCCCTTCTTCCCGAATCTCATCACCCCATTCATGGGTGATACCTTAAGAAGAACATTCTCACCAATCTGAAATGACATGTCTCTTACCTTATGGTCTACATACTTCTTCTATCTACTCTGGGCTGCTAAAAGCTTAGCTTGAATATTCATTATTTTATCTTGAGCATCCTTCACTAAATCAACCCCCAAAGGTTTCACATCTCTAGCCTCAAACCATTGATCTATATCCCCTCCCATACAGTGCTTTAAATGGTGCAATGTTAATACTGGAGTGGTAACTATTATTATAAGAAAACTTGCATAAGGGTAGGAACTTATCACAATGACCTCCCAAGTCAATCACGCATGCTCTCAACATGTCCTCTAACACTTGAATAGTCCTTTCTAATTGTCCGTCCGTCTGCGGATGGAAGGTTATACTAAAAGTGAGTTGTGTGCCCAATTCATCATGTAATTTCCTCCAAAACTTGGATGTGATCTACGTACCACGGACTGAGATGATAGAAAGGGGAACCCCGTGCAACCTTACTATCTCGTTTACATACACCTTAGCCAATTGTTGAGCATTATAATCTGTTCTGATTGGAATAAAATGGACTGACTTAGTCAATCTGTCAACAACTACCCAAATAGAGTCATATTTTTCCAATGTCTTGGGGAGACCAACCACGAAATCCATAGTTATTTTTTCCCACTTCCATTCCAGAATTGGCATTCTTTGAAGCAAACCGGTAGGCCTTTGGTGTTCAGATTTCACTTGTTGGCAATTTTGACACTTAGCCACAAACTCATATCCTTCTTCATCCCAGGCCACCAATAAAGTCGCTCCAAATCTCGATACATCTTAGTCCCACCCGGAGGAATTGAATACCTCGAACCATGGGATTCTGTCAATAAATTTTGAATCAAGTCGCCCACTCTAGGAACACAAATCCTTTCTTCAAAGCTGAGTACACCTCCCGCATCAAGAGCGGTCTCTTGTGCTTTGCCGAACACTCTTTTATTTCTGAGTTGTTTCAAATGTTCATCCTCAAATTATTTTGCCTTGATCTCCTCAACGAACATGGCCCTTACTTCAATGTTAGCTAACACCCCGCCTTTTTCTGAGAAGCCCAACTACACGAACTTAGACTCCAAATGATGAATTTCTTTAGCCAAAGGTCGCTTGGATACAGTCAAGCAAGCTAAACTACCCATACTCACCGCTTTTAGACTTAGTGCGTCCGCCACTACATTGGCCTTACCCGGATGGTATGGGATGGTCATATCATAATCCTTTAGTAACTCCATCCACCTTCATTGTCTCAAATTCAGATCCATTTGAGTGAACACATGTTTTAGACTGTGATGATCGGTAAATACCTCACACTGAACACCATAAAGATATTGTCGCCAGATCTTAAGAGAAAACACTACCGCTGCCAACTCTAAATCATGTGTTGGATAATTACATTCATGCACCTTCAACTGCCGCAATGCATAAGCTATGACATTCTTATCATGCATCAACACCGCACCCAAGCCTGAATGTGAAGCACCACAATAAACAACAAAAATCTTTACCTTCCACAGGTAGTGCAAGAATAGGTGTTGTGGTCAAAAGAGTCTTGAGATTTTGAAAGCTCTCCTCACATTTTTCAGTCCATTCAAATGGTATCTTCTTTTTGGTCCAATTGGTCAAGTGTGTGGCAGGCAATAGAAGCAAAGTTTTTCATAAACCGACGATAGTGGCTAGCGAGCCCCACAAAACTCCTAATTTCAGTCACAGAACTTGGTCGAACCCGATTCCTAACTGCTTCAATATTTTGGGGATCTACCATTATCCCTTCTTTTGAAACTACATGCCCCAAAAAGGCAACCGAAGTCAACCAAAATTCACACTTAGAAAATTTCGTGTACAACTTTTGTTTCCCAAGAACACTCAGAACAATACGAAGATGGTGGGCATGCTCTTCCTCACTTTTCAAATAAACCAGAATGTCATGAATAAACACTATCACAAACGAATCAAGAAATGGTTTAAACACACAATTCATCAAACTCATAAAAGCGGCAAGAGCATTTGTCAACCCAAACGACATAACTAAAAGCTCATAGTGCCCATAGCGGGTTCTAAATGTCATTTTTGGTATATCCTCTGGCCTAATCTTTAACTGATGATAACCAAACCTTAAATCAATCTTAGAGAAAACTGATGCACCCTAAAGATCATATATCCGAGGCAATGGATACTTATTTCGAATGGTGATTCTATTCAATTGATGATAGTCTATGCACATTCTCATACTACCATACTTTTTCTTAACAAACAAAACTGGGGCACCCCATGGGGAAGCACTAGGACGAATGCATCCCTTATCCAAAAGCTTTTGGATTTGAGAGCTCTCTTAATTCTGCCGGAGCCATACGATATGGAGGGATGGAAATGGGACGAGTATCAGGCTCCAGGTTAATGCAGAAATCTATATCTATATCCGGAGGCATACCAGGCAAGTCAGTGGGAAACACTACTCTAAATTCTGACACTACAGGAACAGACTCAATAGAGGGAGACTCAACCTCAACATCCCAAATATGAGCCAAATAAGCCAAACAACACTGCCCCACCAGTTTCCCAGCCCTAATAGAGGATATAATTTTAGCTGGCTTAGGATTGTACACCCTTTCCCACTCTAATTTTTCCCTACCAGGAATCTCTAGAGTTACAGACTTAGTATTACAATTTAACACAAAATAATAGGGGGACAACCAAGTCATGCCTAAAATTATATCAAAGTCAGTCATATCCAAAATCACCAAATCAGCCCAAATCTGAAAACCTATAAACAAGATAGGACAAGCACGATAGACGTGGGTGACTATGATAGACTCTTCAATGGGGAAGAAACATGGATGGGGGCATCAAGTATATCACAAATCAAATCAAATTCTGAGGAAAATTGCATGGACACATAATAATAAGTAGAACCTGGATCAATTAATACATTAGCCAATCTGTCACATACAAGAATAGTACCTGTGAATACTGCATCAGACGCCTCTGCTTGGTCTTGCCTGGAAACGCATAACACTGTGCCTTGTCATCATGACGGGTGATTTCCCTACCTGGCTGCACTATGCATGTGCCTGCGTTACCATTTCCTCGACCTCCACGGCCTCGTTGATTTCCTCCTCGCCCACCTTGTGGACGTCCTTGACCATTATTACCATTTCCCGTGGGCACCACTACTCTGTAATCTGCTGCTGTGCGGAATCCATCATGCGCGGGTGGGGACAATCTTTCTTCATATGCCCAGGTTTTCCATAGTTATAACAAGTGGGATCAAAAGATGCCCGCTAAAGGTGCGGCTCCATGGCTATCCTGAATCAAATTCTGAGGTAGAGTTCCCGAGTAATTACCTGTAGAAGCAGGCATGGCGGACTGAATTTGCCGAGCTGCAAATGTTGGCCTACCTGAACCCCTGGTGTAGGAACTGTGAAAGTTACCTACATTCTTAGCTTTCTTAGCAAATGCCTTGGCCAGACCGTCTAGACTCACCCCCTCCACTTTCTTCACAAAATTTGTTACCTCATTAAAACTTTTCCCTCCAGAAGTCACGTGCACAGACAATACCTGTAACTCAGAATTCAGTCCCTTAACAAATAGACGGATCCTCTCTTCCTCAGTAGTCACCAATTGCGTAGCATATCTAGACAATGCATGGAACTTAGCCTCATAATCAGCTACATACATACCACCTTGCTCCAAAGCCATGAAATCATCCTTCTTACGATATCTCAAAGTCTGGGCACATACTTTTCCAAGAACAGAGCATGAAATTGGGTCCAAGTGAGTGGGGTAAAGTTGAAGATCTACATTCCACATAAGCTCTCTACCACTCCTTAGCCTCGTCTTGAAGCTGAAAAGTCAAAAAATCCACTCCATGTTGATGGACAATTCCCAACTTATGAAGCCTCTCATAACAATCTAGGATGAACTCATAGGCGTCCTCACTCTCAGAACCATGGAATACCAGAGGCTTCAGTTTCAGAAACTTGGTCAACATCTCATTCTCATTACCAGTCATAATGGGACCCAACAAAGGACGGAAAAAAACATCAGTACCTACAGTTCCAACCACCTTAGGGACAGTGATAGCAATAGGGGGATTTGGGGGAGCTTGAGTTGCCTGTACAGAAGGAAGCACTCTAGGACCAACCAATCCTTTCAAGAATGACATAATATGTTGAGCCAACACTGGGTCTAAGGGGGGACTACATGTGGTCTCAGCCTTTACCTTTTCTTCTTGTTCAACATCCTCATCATTATCAACTTCCACATTCTCCTCAATCTCTTCATGATGCGCAGAAGGATTCTCATTTCTACGATCATCCTCAACCTAAGCTCCACCACTAGCGGGCGCTACCCTTTCATGTCCTCTACCCCTTTCTCTTCCTCTACCCCTGCCTCGACCGCGACCTTTTGTTGCGGACTCCTCGATGGGCTCATTGATGGGAGCTACGGGCCTGACACCATTGAATCTAGTGTTAATCATCTGCGGACAGAAGAATGAAGGAGATTAGATAGCAATTTGAATCGCCAGATACCAATTAAACCCAAGTAATAGCATGAAAGGAGACAAGAGAAAATATAGAGATTTCCTAAAGTCCTATAGCCTCTCGAAGAAAAGTACAAACGTCCCCATACTGTTCCGCAAGACTCTACTAGACTAATTTTGGTACATTGAGATCAACGAACCTAGGGCTCTGATACCAACTTTGGCACGACCAAGACCATCGTGATTGGCACCCACATTGACCCTCCGATGGGAGAACCATTACTACAACTCAACTAACCAAGAATCTACGCATTTAAAGATACAGAAGCAGCTTTAAATGCAGAAATAAGGTAGAGTTCCCATAAACTCTAAAAACTCCAACAAATGATTGCGAAATTAATGCCTAGAACCTAAAAGTCAATGTACCAAAACTCTAACAATGAGCCAAAAGTCTAAATGAAATGGGTACAACCCAACTAAACATAAGAAATCTAGTGAACTAGTCTAAGTCCAAATAAGATGGACTAAACAAGATAGAGAACTCAAGGCAGCCTGGAAGAACTGGCTTGTAACAACCTGTATGCTAGAACTACCAAAATGATGATATTTAGAAGCTACAGGTGCAACCCACGGTCTGTGCTGGTGGTCCAAGGATGGCCACCTGCAGCCCTCCCCAGAAAGCCCCAAAAAATTCCTCTAAGTGTCGACCCACGGGCAGACCTACAGATTGTAGGCCAGGCCACGGACCGTGGTCCTGGTCCGTGAATCGATGCCCCATATTCCAGCCTCAGTCGCGATTGACGGCCGACCAGTATGGATCGTCGGTTAATCCATGGTCTGTCGGTGACCCTGACACCTTTTAAGTCAGGGGTCGTTTGGTCTTTTCCTTATGTGTTGGACCCCTAAACTACGTCATTTAACCCTAAACTACGTAGTTTTGGTCAGTTTTAGCCTAGAAACATAAGTAAAACTTACCCAAGTAAGATCATTCACCAAAATTCATAAAACTTAGAACGCAAAGAGGAGAAAAAGATGACCAAACCCTTTCCAAGAACGCAACGGATCTCCATCAGTTCAAGCCCTGAAATCGAAATATTTCTCTGTGGAATTTATCACCAGGTATGTGGATTTCACTAGTGGGTTCTTTTTGCACATTAGGTCCTAGAATTCAAACAAATTATTGATTCCCTTATTACCAACTAGACTTAGGGTTTCTAGAATTTCAGCAGATTACTATGAATTAGTTACTTTAATGTTGCTAATCAGTTTATCATGATGTTTAGCATGTTTTAGTATAAATTCCTTCGTACTTTCAGAACCCTAGCTATGTAGTTCTTTTAGTTCATGAATTGCACATGCTAGCTCAGAATATTCAGTTATACATTCTCCAGTTATAAATGTTTCATTATCAGTACATTAATGTTGCATTTTTAGTTAGCATGTCAGTATTTGTACTATCCAGAATTTACATCATTTCAGTTATAAATTGCTAAATTACATAATCAGTTGGGAGTAAACTTAATACCTAGTGGACTGGGGTCAGTCACCCGAAAGTCCCAGAACTATGTGCCCCGCAGGTTGTAAGTCCCCTATGTGGGACAGTTAGCTCATGTTCAGTATATTCAGTATCCTTATCATGTTAAGATTATATCATTGATTTATTTCTTTGTCCAGTTATGTTATTGTTCAGCTTTATCCTATCCTGCATGCTCAGTACCATTCAAGTACTGACGCATACTCTGCGCTACATCTTCTGGTGATGTAGGTTCAGGTTCTCAACTTCCAGATCACGCATAGATCGGTTCCCAATCTTCAGTTTAGCAGCATCAGTGGTGAGTCCTCATTCTTCGAGGACGATTGACATGTCTATTTTCTACTTTCAGTCTTTAGTTTCAGTTTTGGTAGATCTAGCTAGTGCATGTCCCAGCATTTCTAGTCAGTAGAGGGTTTATTTCAGACATAGTTACATTTAGATTTAGTTTTCAGTTCATCTACATTTGTCATTGAACTCTTCTCATAATATGTTATTCAGATGGTTTATGGGTATTCCCCATCTTTTAGTTTATCTCATGTCTTATGTTTCCGCTCAGTATTTCTTTTAAGTATGCTTATGATATGCCAGCAGGGTCAGCTTTAGGACACTCGTGGTTCTAGGTCATGTGTCCCCATCCTGGGGAGTAGCCTCGGGGCGTGACATGGCTCACCCTTGAATTTGATGACGATCACTGATCTTCTATCAAGGTTTGTCAGTAGCCGCTTAAAGATGCTCTGTACTCAACAAAGAAAGTGCAAGTGCAGTATCAGTACACAACCACAGTGTACTAGTAGGATCACGCGGCTATCCCACTAAATGCAATATAAGCAAGTCATTATAACATCATAAGCATGCATACACCGAACATATACACTATCAATATCATTTCAGGATCAATATACTACTCCACATTCTCAACAATACACATATGTATAACAAGTCATTGGTCCTCTCATGGAACCCATACCCAAACAGTTAGTGTAACAGATCGTGGCACCCGTTCCAAGTTAGTGTGTCAGATCGTGACACCCGTTCAAATATTTATGTCAATACGTGACATACGATCCCAATTAGTTAGTGTACCGGATCATGGTACCCGCTCCAATCAACATACCACAATCACAATCACAATGTACATTCTCACAATCATACAATTAAGAGGTGATTCATGGCATATAATCATCCGTTCATACTCATTTACATTAAGTGTGATCAATAATATAACATTCACATAATACATTTCATACAATGAAGCAATTACAAACATATATCACACAACATGAAATTACAACCATCACCTACCTCGAACAACGCTTGAATCCCCTAAGAAACTTGATTCTTCCCCTTCTGGATTCTTTCCGCTTGTTCTTGGTCTACAAACAATAATAATAATGCGAGGATCAATAAACAAGACCTAAATTACCTGGATTATAATCAATAAAATTACTCTAGGTCGAACCCTTGATCTCTATACCCAGATTAGGGTTTCTTCCACCGTAAATCTCAAATCAAAACTCTCCCCCATCAATAATTACCCAACAAACTAAGCTATATGGTTCAAAAGGTGCATTAGGGGAGTGAAAACCTTACCTTTAGCCTCAAAAATGGTGAAAAGTTGTCAAGAAAACACTTGGGTTCGTTCCTTAGATCTCAAAGTCAAAACTTGGAGAATAAAACAATTTTGGGGTTTATTTCCGACTTATGTCGCGTCTGTCCCGCCACAGTGGCTCTCACCCCGCTGCAGCGGCCTCGCCCTGCTGCGAAAATCTCGCCTTATCTCCTTGCACGAAACTAGTGAGCAAATTAAAGAATTTGCAAACCCTCTGATAAAATACCCGTTCATGCAAAGATCATTTTCAGGAGTTCCACTCGCCCAAATTCAATTCTGTAAAGTCATACGGGTTCCTTAACTTCTTATCTATCTAATCATATGATTGAATTCATAATTTGATCTCCCGTTTGTTACTAGATTCCCCTAGACTTCACTTACTCTGATTTTGTCTAAATCTTGACTAGGTTGGGAAATTTCATGATACTACCAAAAAGGTTTTAGGTCCAAAAATTTTCCCAGTCGACTTTTCTATAATGACGAGAATCGGTTGTTACAGTAAGGTTTTTTATGAGCTAGATTTTCCAAACAAATTGACATCGGTGCATCCAGTTTTCCATGTCTCTATGTTGAAGAAATGTGTTGGTGATCCGACATCTATGGTTTCCTTAGAAAGTTTGGGAGTTGATGAAAATCTTTCTTATGAGGAAGTTCCAGTTCAGATTTTAGACCGGCAAGTCAAGAAGTTGAGAAATAAAGAAGTAGCTTCCGTGAAAGTGTTGTAGAGGAATCTGTTAGTTGAGGATTCCACTTGGGAGGCCGAGGTTGATATGATGTCCAAATATCCTCATCTCTTTCCTTCTACTCCTACTCTAGCTTGAGGTAATGAGTTCCTCTTGGTTTGTCCTTTGTTTTTGGAGTCATGTGTTTTATGTGTTTTCATGATTTCCTTATGCTATGCATGTTCATGAAAATTTGTATTTTGAAAGAAAATGAGTTTGCATGATTATTTTACTCATATTGTTGTGCATTGAGTATGAGTTGCCTATAGACTTTATGAGATGTATTTATGAACATGTTTTGGCTATGCTTTTTTAGAACGAATTCCATATGGGCTCCATGAGATTGTGTTGAGCATGCTTTTAGCTTGGAGAAGGTAGTTCCTCCTTGAACATGAGTAATTTTAAAAATTCATGCATATTGGGTTGCTAGATGTAGTTCCTACTTCCTTATGATGCATTGATAATGTTTAGATTTTAGACCGGCAAGTTGATGAAAATCTTTCTTATGAGGAAGTTCCAATTCAGATTTTAGACCGGCAAGTTAAGAAGTTGAGAAATAAAGAAGTAGCTTCCGTGAAAGTGTTGTAGAGGAATCTGTTAGTTGAGGATTCCACTTGGGAGGCCGAGGTTGATATGATGTCCAAATATTCTCATCTCTTTCCTTCTACTCCTACTCTAGCTTGAGGTAATGAGTTCCTCTTGGTTTGTCCTTTGTTTTTGGAGTCATGTGTTTTATGTGTTTTCATGATTTCCTTATGCTATGCATGTTCATGAAAATTTGTATTTTGAAAGAAAATGAGTTTGCATGATTATTTTACTCATATTGTTGTGCATTGAGTATGAGTTGCCTATAGACTTTATGAGATGAATTGATGAACATGTTTTGCCTATGCTTTTTTAGAACGAATTCCATATGGGCTCCATGAGATTGTGTTGAGCATGCTTTTAGCTTGGAGAAGGTAGTTCCTCCTTGAACATGAATAATTTTAAAAATTCATGCATATTGGGTTGCTAGATATAGTTCCTACTTCCTTATGATGCATTGATAATGTTTAGCTTGGAGTTGATGTTTACTCATTGTATATGTGCATTGCATGCATGATGGGCTGTTAGAGTTAGTTTTACCCCTCTTAGGATGTTTTGAGAACGTCCTAGCTTGGAGTCGATAGTTCCTCCTTGGTTATATGCATTTAGAAGAAGTTGCATTTTTAGGTTGGGTTGTTAGTTCCTCTCCTAATCTTTTAGAGCCAGCTTGAGTCACATTTGAGGACGAATGGTCCCAAGGGGTTATAAGACCCCGAATCCAAAAGAGGACACCATAGGAAAACTCAGAAATTCCAGGTGCCATCCATGAGGGCCAACCACGGCCCGTGGGTTGGACCACGGACCGTAGGTGGGTCCGTGGGTAGGCTACCCAAAAAGGTTGTTCTGGCAGGAACAACGATTAGACCTACAAACCGTCAGTGGGTCCAGGAGCCGTGGTCCAGAACCCAGGATGTGGTTTCTGACCACGAATGATGGTTCACCGAGACGGACCGTAGGTAAGTCCACAGTCCATCGACTAGGGTCCGTTGGTGGGCAGTTGGCAGTTATTTTTGGTAGTTGGGTCTTTTCTTAATTAATTAACTCTTATACTACCCTTCACTAAGACCCCTATATAAGTATTTTCAACCCCCAAATTAGCCTATTCACTTCATTCTTCCAAATTCACAAAAGAAGATCAATTCTCCTCTCCAAAATATTTCACTCTCTAGAAACATGAAGAAGAAAAATAATTCAACCTGGGGTTTCAAGTCAACTCCATTGAAGCCTAGCATTTGGATTCAAGGTATGATAGTTTTCATCCATGAATTCCTTCAATCCATGGAGTTCCCAAATTCCTCTATTTCAAAGTTAGAATTTTCCAATTGAGTTAGGATTTTCTTCATTTGTCATGGGTTCTCTCAATGTGATTTAAATGATTGAACTATGATCTCTTATGCATGAATTGATGAAATACGATGATTTTATGATGATTTCCCCATGAACCCATGTAATCCCCATGTTTTCAAGTTGTGAATCATGTGATGTGGGATTTTGATTGTAAAGGAAAAGTTTTATGAAATTAAGCATGTATTTCTAGTTTTACATGAATTTATGATTAAATCCATATATAACCCATGTTTTCTAAGTATTGATGATTGAAAGTTGGTTTTGAACCTCAAGATGTAAACTAAGGACTTATGCTTTTTCTTATGAAATCTATGCAATGTTTTATGGATGATTTGAGAGTAAAGTATCAATGATGATGATCATGATGTGTTATTAAAAGGATTTTCTCATATACATCATAGTGAGATGTGAAAGGTTTTCTCACATAATAAGAATTCTTATGTTGAAAGGCATTCTCACCTAATGGGATCAAAGAGTAAGAGTCATCCTAATGAAACTAGCTTGGATTGGTTATCTTAGGATGCCTTTACATGAATAATAAGGTCAAGTAAGAAATGACTATCCCGTGGGATTTATGCTTAGCACCGAGAGGATATTGAGATGGAGGCTCTCCCGTTAGTAGAGGCCCAGCTTCTAGAAGCAATCTCCTTATCCCTTACCTATGTGCCCCCTTATGATGATTTTCTAGATAGACATTAGATAGTGGATCCACTTAAGCAAGTATATTTCCCAACAATCAATTACATAACAGTAGAAAAATTAAAAGAATTTAAGGTCAAAGCCACTGGAGTTGATAAAAAACTTCCACATTTAAACAAAAAGTGGATACAAACCAGAAGGGCGTTAGGAATTAAGGCATTATACTTTATTCTTAAACGTTTTTATAATGAAGATTTCAAAGACTTAGACCATAATCATGATTAGGTTTTGATGACAAAGGGAAAATCCAAGTGCAAAACACTAAAAGAAAATATCCTTGACATTGAGCTTCACAGAATGGAAGCCTCCGAAGAAACATGGAAACTTGCTGGCAAGTTTCTTGATCATAAGCATTAAGTAAATGAAGACAAAGTTGAATAAAAATCTCAGCATCAGCAGAAAAGCAGATGTAAACATCAGGTGAAGATAAAACAAGCGACGTAAGCACTTACATCATAAAGAAAGCAACAAAACGAGAATCTTATCTCATAAAAAGAAGATAAAGATAGTCACATGGACAACTCACCTTATCTCGTCAAAGAAGAAAAGGACAAACACATGGCACCTTATCAAAAAGAATCTTATCTTGTCGGCAATTTCAAAAGACCGTCAAAGAAGGACTAGAGAATAAATTAGTTAATAACTTAGGGAGGTCCCTACAAAAACAAAATTTGTAATTAGTCCCTCCTTCGATCTATAAAAGGAGAGGAAAGACACACTAAAGAGGCAGACTACATTTTCTTTGAAAAACCCATTAGAGAAAAATGATAGGTACCTTGGAGAGTGAGTAAGAACTTCTCCCGCTAGGGAAAAGTATTTCTTAATATGGTCTAGATATATGTAAAATATGTATGGTTTGTATGTGAAAATAATATTATGAAATAAACAGTTTGGTTTATATACTTCTCTTCTCTGAAATTTTAAGAATAGTCTTAAAGTGAAGGTTGTGATCTTCAGCCCTAAGGAAGAATATATATATATGCAAACAAATGAGGAAAAAAAAACAATTTAACATATAATCTTTTACAATTAATATCGACCATTTAAAAATAATTTTTTTTTTTTTTTTTTTGATAACCGAGAAATAAAAATTAAGCTTTAGATAATAAAAAAAAATAGTAATAAGAACATGCCTTTAACCGAAAATAAAAGCAAGATTGTGCATAGACAAACAAAAACCAATATACTTGCATATAGAAGTCTATGTTTTTTCCTTGTTGTTATCATTAATTGAACACATAGGAGACATGCCACACCATTTTTTAAAATTAAATATACATGAAGTTAATTGGGTCATCCCAACTTTTCTTAACAATTGAATGAGGCTATAAATTGTAATGCATGCATTAGGTTCTGAAAACTTACATTAAAAAACAATGAAGATTAACGTATTGTAAATAGCTCTGTCACATAACTATTTCCTGAAATTAAAATTGAAGAAAGTGGAGAAGTGATAAGTTAACCATCTTAAAAACTTTGAGTTTTATCTTTTAATTAATTCATATTTTTTATAAAAAAAAACTAAAAAAATCATGTACGGAAAGGCCCTACGTAAAATATGACCACTCACATAACTTTTACAATTAATTATATAAAAAATATTTCCCCATAGCTGTAACACCTCGCTATTTGAAAAAACTAAAAATTATAAAGAAATTATTTTTGGAAAGATTTAAATTTGGAAATTTTGGCAAGTTATGCTAAGTATGAGTTTTGGGTCAACTTCAAACAATCATAACTCTCAGTACAAGATGTGTTAGGTGTACCATAAGATATCAAAAGAAAGGTCTTTGAATTATCTTTCAAACGCCACCGAGTTTGCTAATTTTCGAGCTCATATGAGGGAGATATGCACGTTTGAAGTCAGACTGTCTAGTTAAGGAAAGTTACTCGGATTTAAGAGGGGTATTTTGATTTTTTCATTACCCAATTAAGTTATTTCGTTTTTAGTAATTTATATACGGTCTAAACTGATTTGGTTCAGATTACGCATTCCAAATTAACGCTAGGGCTTTGAGACAAGAGAAAATAGGAGAAAAGAGAAGAAAAGCCAAGGTTTCGTCGCGTTCTTGAGATTTCGCTTGTGGATTTCGCCAAGGGTTAATCCCTAAGAGGTATGTGAGCTCACATAGAATTGGGTTTGTTTAACCACGCGTCAATCATGATTTAATTCAGCGTATTTATGTTCTTGAAAGTAGAGTAATTGAGTTCTTGATGGATTTTGTTGAAGTTTCTATTGGGATCTTGATTGTTGAGGTTTTGAGGAGTTCTTGAGTTAATTGCATGAGATTTGAGGTTGTTTTTGAGTAGATTCTTGTACACTTTAGTTGCGTATTCGAATCGAGGGTCATGTCCCGACATCCCTCATAGTATTAGAGGCTTCATAGATAGTTAGACATTAGTAGTTCATTAGTCTTATGCATTTCAGTTGTTTTGATTATAAGACTTGAGTTGTCTTAATGGCCAGTTGAATGTTGGGTAAATTCTTTCGATGAATAGTAAGTCAGGCCAAGGGTTCGCTTGGGGGCAGTAATAGTCTCGAATATCAGTTCTGCCCAGGATATAGGCTCAGAGTGTGACAATAGCAACATAGCTAACATGAACATGTACCAGATGTTATTTGATATGTTTTTATTTTATTTTTTAAAAAAGATTAAAATTATTACTTTAATTTTTCAATTTGCATTTCAGTTAGTTGAAACATAGTAATATGAATTTGATCTCCAATTCAAATAAAAATATATTTTATATTTTTATATTGGAAAGATTTTTTTTTTTTAATGTAAATTATGTACTATAATATTTCTAAATTCGCATTTAAATATAACTTGATCTGTTACACAAATTCACCCCAAAAAGTAGTTGAGATATTTTTATTCCTACATAAAATATATATGGTTAAGATTATTAATGAAAATAATGAGTTGTTGTAGCATGTATTTATTAAGTTATGACACGCATATTCGAAGTCCTGTACGCCAACATTCGTGAACGTTCAGACACTATCATCTTATACATAAACATGACCCTTAACTTAGCTTTAGCAGACAACTATGCCCTCCAACTTTGAGTGTACACAAGTAGACACTTAAGTTTGTATAAAATTGAATAAGTAGGCACACGTGTCCTACATGGCATAATACACATAGGACTCCACGTAGGACACACAATTGCCATGTAGGGTGCCATGTAGGACGAATGTGTCTATTTGTTCAAATTTTCTACAAGTTTAAGTGCCAAGTGCCTACTTATGCATAACTTAAGTTAAATGTCATAGTTGTCAACTGATACCAAAAAATATCAACAAAACAGTGACAACATAAATGAGTACAAAATACATAATAATTTGAAGAAAGAATAAGGAAAAGAACAATAGAAAAAATATAAATTATGTAATAAAACAAAATTTTAATTGAAAAAATAAAAAATGTGTTAATTACCAAATAGTTATATATTGTCGAATTCTTGTAGATTTGTAAGCTGTGTATAAGCTTTAAAATTGAAACTAGACATGCTGACTTTTGGATCCTCTATCTTCTCAACATCAGTCTTTTGTATGAACAACTACTTAAACTTGTGGTTTTTGATCTTTGATTTCATAGTATTTGGACAAACCACTAAATTCTCTTAATGACGTACAATCCCATTTCCTTCATTTGTTCTCTTAAACTTGAGAATAAAGATCTGTCAATGTTCGATTCGATTCATCTTAACTTAAAAAAAGTAGTACTTTCTCTTTGTCTTACCGTCTTTTCTCTGCGGATCAGCCACATAGTCCGAAGTAAGGTTAGTGACGGGAACCTAGCTATCTTTTGGTCAGGTTTTCCGGGGTTGGTTCCTCTACTAGAGAATGCGATCACCTTATAGATTCAATCAAATAACTAATTAGCACTTAAATTGTGTATAGAGCGTTATAAAAAATTGAAATAGTACATATAAAACAGATTATAATCAAGTGTAAGTATTATTAAAAACATCTTTTCATCCATCAAAATAACCTCAATAGAAAAAGGACAATCAAGTCGATCGCGATCCGTATTTCCCCAAAGTCTGATAATACGAACTTTTAATTTCCAGCACCTTGACATCTTGTTAATTTCCCTAACGAAATAAAAAATAGCCGTCATTATTATTTTTTCTGTTAAAAACAAAAAATGTATGAAATAAAATAAAAACACTGAACTCTAAGAAGTGTAAAGAAGAAAAAAAAACGAAGTAGTCAATACTATATATAAGTGTTGGAAATTGTTAAAAATTAATAGAAGTTCTATCTTTCATAAACTCTGAAATTGTATTTTTTAAGAGTATACATATAAAAAAGTAATTCACCGCAATTATATCCTATTTATTTTGGATATCCAATTTTTTTCTCATTTAAATAAGTTTAATTAGCAAAGAAAATTGAAAAAACATATTCTCATAACACCTAAGAATAAGACTCAGTTAGTTACAATATAAATTATTTTATAAAAATAGGACTTTGTTAGTTACAATATAATTTTTTTTATAGAAATCTTCCAAATTGTTTTAAAGGAGTTCTGGTAAGAAGATATTTATTATCTATGTAAATTGTTTTATATGAATTCTTTCGTTTGTAGGAACTCAAATTAGATTGAATAAATAGCTATCGTTATGAGTAGGAAAAAATGTTTTAAATGTTAAAAAACGTAATAAAATAAAAATAACCTAAAAATGTATAGAAAAGTAAGTATTAAAATATCACAACTTACTAAAATATGTTTTTAAGTAAGAGCTGTAAAAAAAGTTAAAAGTTAGATTCATTTTTCCTATTTGAATTCAAGTCATAGATAATTCATGGTGATGCCGAGCGGCGGCAAACCCTCACTGGGGTTGATTATCTTCTATCATATTCTAAATTCCCTCCCTTACCATGAACTCTACCCTCAACGTCAAAAGTAAACTCTTTAGTGACTAAAGAGAAATCTTTTGCAGATTCTTTGAATGATAATGAGATTCTAGAGGATAACTCATTAATGAAGAAAATAACTATGTGGAAGGTATTCCACAAGTAAAATGGACTGAGCAGGAAGTAATTAAGATGGCTCATATTGAAAAACTCCAACTTGTAGTAATTGGGAAGTTCTTGTATGAATGGACAGATCTGGAAGAGTTGAGAAGGATAATTCCTCAACAATGTGATTTGAAAGGTGATTGTCAAATAGGATTGCTACGGAGCAAGCATATTCTAATTAGGCTAACAAAACAGGAGGACTATGTTCACATGATTTCGAAAGGGGCTTTTTACATAAAATGTAAAGATGGGTACTCATACTTGATGTGTACCCTTATTTACGATTCGAGATTTAAGGTTTCTGAAGACACAACTATGGCGATGGCATGTATTTCATTTCCTAACCTACTGCCAACATTCTTTGTGAAAGAATGTTTGTTTTTAATTGTTGCGGCAGTGGGTAAACCAATACAATTGGATCAAGCAACAATAAAGAAGACGAGGTCTAGTTGTGCACGTGTAAAGGTGTTCGTGGATCTCAAAGGAAAATTTCCTTCCTAAGTGTAGATGAATAGAGAAAATCCTAAAACGGGGGAAATGAGGTCAAGTTTAATAACCTATCAATACAATTATGTCCCTAAATATTGTTTTAGTGAAAAATGCAGGGACATAACAAAATTAACTGTAAAGCAGGGGTAAATGCAAGGAGAAAGGAAGAGCCAACAAAATAATTTTAGAATAAGTCCAATCTAGAGCAACAACCACTTCTTGAAAAAGGAAACACCAAAATTCGTTCAAGTAGGAAGGTAATAGGGGATCCGGGTAATTGGATTGTAGTTAAAGATAGAAGAGGTTGTCCCAGTAAATCATACACATCCACCACTGTGGTGGGTAACAAATTTGGTACTCTTGCACAAGAAGAAAAGTACATATCCGAAATCAGTAAAGGAAAAGATAAGCTACAACAAGATACTACATAATTGAAAATAGGAGAATTAGCTAAAGAATGGTTAACTAAATCTTTTGGACCTGTGTTACATGGAGAAAATTACAAAGACAAGGAGCAAGTAGGGGACAACATAACACAACAAAATTTGAGCAAAAATGAAGCAAGCCTAAGGGGTGGTCAAGAATCTCAACCCAATTCAACGTTGAAATCTCCACCTGTAGAATCTAGCAAATTGAGTGTTGAGCATGAGGGGGTGTACAACAATAAGGAAGAGATCAACATTCCATTAAGTCAAGAAGAATAAATCCTTGGAGATGAGCCGGTAAATGAGGATTCTAACAGTCCCGCAACACAAGTGACAAGAAGGATAAATGGATTCACGTTAATGAGCATAAACAAGTTGAAGATAAAGATTCAAATAATGATTTAGCTATTGTGCCTTTCCCTACTCCTATTCAGGCAGACGACACTAAAATGGATATACCTCAATCTCCTAATGAGGTTCTTCATAATATTCTCACCCACAAAGAATCAGAATTTGAACATCTCCAATTATGTGACACAAATGTTCAAGTAGAGGAAACTGAGGATAAAATATTCAGAGACGCAGACCTGTCACCTAGAAGTATTAAATCAATGAAGTATGCAAGGAAGGGTAAGAAACAAGGTGATGAAGAATCTATTCAACCCATCAGATCTCAGCCTAAGAGGCAGGTGGCACATAAAAACAATGTTGTCAATGAAGGCCCTTATATGGAATATTAGGTCAGTAAGGACTCAAAATGCATTCCAAAGAGTTCAGATGTTACATAATTTTCACAAATTCAATTTTGTTGCTCTGATAGAACCGTTTCAGCATGTGGGAGTTTTGAACTGATATAATAAGAGATTGAAAATGGCAAAGGGATATGCCAACAATAGTGGTAAATTTGGTTGTTTGTAAATCATGTATTTGATGTAATAGAAGTGAGAAATTCTGAGCAGCAACTTTCAGTCTTGATTAGAAATCAGAATTCTAACTCAATAATATGTGTTACTATTATTTATGCGAAATGTGACCCTTATTAGAGAATGCAACTATGGGAAGGCATTTCTCAAGTAGCCGATGGTCCGCAATATCCATGGATAATAAGAGGGGACTTCAATGTGGTTCTTAATGGGGAAGAAAAAATTGGTAGTCGACCAGTGACGGGGAATGAGGTTGAAGATTTTCAGAATTGTATTGAATCTAATGATTTATATCAGGTTCAATTTAAAAGAAGCTCATTTACTTGGTGGAATGGTAGGGCTGGTTCTGACTGCATTTTTTAGAGATTGGATAGATTTTTTGTCAATAATATGCTGCAAGACCAATTCAATATCTCAGAAGTGGAACATCTTTGTAGAAATAGGTCAAATCATGCTCCCCTTTTATTCTCATGTGAAAACAGAGATTCCAGAGTCATCAAACTTATTAGGTTCTTGAATTTTTGGACTGAGCATAGGGGTTTCGAGGATGTGATTAAAATTAATTGGGATGATGAATATTCCGCCAACTCTTTTCTAGATTTCAAGAGGAAGATTAAGAAAGTAAAGGCTGCACTTTCTTTATGGAGTAAGAAAACTTTAGGAGACATATTCAAACAACTCATCATAAGAGAGGAAATAACAAGAATCAAGGAAAATCACTTCGAGGAATTTCTCTCTGCTGAAAATAGAGTTATTATGCAAAGGTCAAAGGCTGAATATACTAAATATTTGCATCTAGAAGAGAAATTTTGGCAACAAAAGACAGGGTATGACTTGTTTGACAGTGGAGATAAAAACACAAAATTCTTTCATAACTTGGTAAAAGGAAGAAGACAAAGAATGAAGGTAATAAGAATTCAGAATGCACAAGGACAATGGTTGGAAGATGAAAATGCAATGGCCAGGAGGCAATAGCACACTTTCAAAACCAATTTCATCAGGACAGAGATGCCACTAATATCACCTTATTGGACCACATACCAGAATTAATTTTTGAGGATGAAAACATTGAGTTAGGGATTGTTCCAGATGAAGATGAAGTGAAAAATGCAGTTTTTAATCTTAATGGAGACAGTTCTAGTGGTCCAGATGGACTTACAGGTAGATTCTACCAAGTTTGTTGGGACATTATAGGTAAGGATATTTGTAGAATGGTGCATGAGTTTTATGCTGGTAGTTCCTTACCTAAGTCCATCACTCATACTAATTTGATCCTCATACCTAAAAAGGATATCATCCAGTCCTTTTTAGATATGTGACCTATTAGTCTATGTAATTTCATTAACAAGATCCTATCCAAAATTATGCATGATAGATTGGAGAAGATTCTCCCAAAGCGGATTTCTACTAACCAATATGGATTTATTAAGGGCAAGAGTATCATTGAGAATGTTTTATTAGCTCAGGAGCTTACTACAGATATTAATAAGAGGGGAAAGCCTGAGAATGTGGTTATAAAGCTGGATATGTCTAAGGCCTATGATAGGGTCTCTCGGTTCTTTCTTATGAAAGTACTAAGGAAAATGGGATTTTCTAATAGTGTTAGATTTGATTTGGATATTGCTAGAAAATAATTACTATTCTGTGCTTCTTAATGGTTAATCATATGGGTTTTTTTATTCGATTAGAGGAGTTAAACAAGGAGATCTTTTATCTCCAGCATTATTCATCATTTCAGTATAGGTTCTTTCTAGAGCTCTCAATATTCTATTTGAAGACCCCACTTTGTTGGCTATGGAATGCCTAAATGGAGTGCTAATCTCAATCATCTAGCTTTTGCTGATGATACCATTATATTTGCCTCTTCAAACAGATATTCTATGGAGAATATTATGTCTATTCTGCAGCAGTATGATAAAAAATCAGTCCAGATGATCAATAAGGAAAAGAGTTCTTATTATGTACACTAGAATATATCAACAGCCTGTGCTAATCTAGTGGAACATATTATTGGGATGGTAAGAGGGCAATTTCCTATGAAATATCTAGGATGCCCTATTACACATTCTAGAAAGAGAAAAGAGCACTATGCAGAATTATTTAATAAGATTAAAGGTAGGTTGCAAAGCTGGAAAGGGAGAATGCTTTCATATGGGGGTAAGGAAGTCCTTCTTAATAGTGTTCTTCAAAGCATCCCTATCCATGTTCTTTCTGCTATTACCCTCCCCCCCACCCAAATTTTTTAAAAATGATATTCATAAAAAAATTGGAAAATTATATTGGAGTAATACGGAAGATGGCAGAAATAAGCATTGGTCTAAATGGGTGAATGTGTGTCTTCCTAAACATGAAGGGGGACTGGGATTTAGATTTTTGTTTGATATATCAAGGGATACGTATGCAAAGTTATGGTGGAATTTCAGAACTCAAGGTACTTTGTGGTCCAATTTTATTTGGACCAAGTATTGTAAGAAACAAATTCCTACCCTTGTTCAATGGAAAGGAGGTTCCCAAATCTGGAAACATATGCTTGAGAATAGGGAGATACTAGAACAACATATGTGGTAAGAACTTAGAGGAGGCACTTCTACTATTTGGTATGATAAATGGTCTAATCTGGGACCCTTATACCTACATGTTTCTGAGGAGCACACTTGTCACACCATGAAAGACGTTTGTGAATTTCTAACTGAGGAAGGGTGGGACTATCCGGCAATGAGAGATTTTGTCCCTGAGTATGTTGCAGAGCATGTCCATTCTAATATGCACCCAATATATCTCAGTAATCAAAGTTACAAAGCTTGGTGGACTAAAACAAATAGTGGCAAGTTCTTTGTTAAATCAATTTGGGAATTGCTGAGATACAAAAAGAAGAGGAATGAAGACATGGTAAATTTGTCGATAAAAGGGTTGCCTTTCAAAATTTCATTCCTTACTTTGAGAATATGGTTTGGAAAGATCCTTGTGGCTTCTCTAATTCATAGATGGAATCCTGATTATTCTTGGGACTGTAGGTGTTGTATAATTTCAGAAGAAGAGACTATTAGTCACCTATTTCTAACAGTAGAATTTGCTACAAGAATTTGGAACTATTTTAGCAGTGCTACTTGAATTGTGGACCCTATGCTAAATTTTAAGCAATTCATAAGGTTGTGGAGTGCAGTAGAAGGAAACGATAGAGCGAAGGTGGTTTGCCCAGCTATTCCTATCATTATTCATTGGTTTCTGCTGAAGAGAAGGAATAGTATTATTCATGGAGGGACCTGTTCAGAATATAGAGTAATGTAGGATATTTTTTTGAGATAAGGGTAGCTTTGTATTCACAAAAAATTGATCATCCAAGGGATGATGAATTGGAAACATACATCCCACAGGGTGGTGGGCACACCCTCAAAAAGACATATAGAATTACAAGTTTCCTATAAAATCGACCATCTCTATGATTTCCTCTACCAACTCTTGCTTACACCAAAAAAAATAAAAGACTTGAGAATTTCATTTTTATCTTTTGAAAACTATCGTTTTATCCTTCAAAACACCTAGCATTCCTTTCTTTCCATAGAGTCCAACATATACAAGCTGGAATAGTCTTCCACCAATCTTTAATTTTCCCTCTGTTGCCAATTCTTGTCCAGCTATTAAGGAGCTCCATGGTGTCTTTGGCATCACCCAACTAACCCCTACTTTACACAAAAAACATATTCCACAATTTTGAACCTGCTTTACAGTGAATGAACAAACGATTATTTACTTCTGCTTTCTGCTCACACATAAAGCATCTTGAGCAAAACTGCATCCTCCTTTTTTGTAATGCCTCATGTGTAAGGCAAGCTTTTCTTATGACCAACCAGACAAAACATGCTACTTTTAATGGGCTTCTCCTCTTCCACACTAGCTTCCAAGGCCTTTTTTAGTCACTGACTGATTAACATTTATACTCCAGTAGCAGGATTTAACTGTGAACATTCCTTTACTATGTAACTTCCAAATTGGTTTATCCTTTCTTTGAGATATGACTGTATGGTGTTTAGCATCTCTAGTAGCCTGGCCACATCCTCAATTTCCCAGTCATTCAAAGCCCTTCTGAACACTAAATTCCACCCTTGTTGGCTCCATACTAATGATACAATTTTTAAGTTCATTCATGCAAGATTTAGAGTGAACTGTGGCAGCAGCTCTTGGCCTCTTATTCTTTCAGAATTGGAACATCACATGCATAACATTTCTTTTAGAATTGTTAGATGGGATCCTCCTCCTCCTAATTTACTGAAGTGCAACACTGATGGAGCAATCTAAAGGGAATCCTGGTCCTAGCTCAGCAGCTTTTTGTATCCGCGATCATATTGGTAATCTGGTGGTTGCTAAAGGTTACAGAATTCAAGATACTACTAATATAGTAGCTGAAGCTAGAGCTATAAGGGAGAGTCTCAGTTACTTTATTGAACACGAAATTGATAATATTATTATTGAGACAGACTTTTTAGTTATGGTGCATATTCTAGAGGGCGAGTAGGAAGTGCCATGGAATGTCGCATTGGAAGTTAGCATCATCAGGAGATTGAGAAGTGATATATCAGCAAGAGTAAAGCATTCCTTTAGGAAAGGAAATGCTCTAGCTGATTGTTTTTGCTAATCTAATTTTCTTTTTTGCTGGTGATTTTCAAATTAACAACTTTGAGGAAATTCCTAGTGCAGGAAAGAAGTTACTCAATCTAGACAAATATGGTACACCATACACAAGGAGGCAAATACAAGATCAACAGAGTTAAGAAAGTGCAAGTTGAAAGATCATTTATACAATAAGCATGGTAATCCTTATTTGTGAATAAGAATTTCTAATAGATCTAGTGTAACCTATTGCAGTGATTTCATAAGTAATTTTAGATTAAACAGGATACTTTTTATCTCACTTTTGTCTGAATTATATTCGATTGGTTAAAATATCATGCACCTGGTGAGAGCTTGAGGTATTGCATATGATATAAAATCAGGACAAGTGAGGTAAAAATGTTCTTCTAAATCTATTACTTTAATGATATTCACAAGGGTACAGGTGATACTAGACAGAAAGTTAAAGTTAAGATTTTCACCTGCTTTGATTAATAAACATCTACAAGTACTAGTTCACTGACTATTGGATGGACGGTGAGCAGAGTCAAATTCATGGGCAACCTCGGCAAAATAAAGTTAGTAATCCTTTTTGTGGATCTAAACCCAGGTGGTGGTATGAATTTCATTTGTGGGATTCAACAAACCGAGATTAGACCTAAGAAGAGGAGAAACTAAGCTTACCTCAGGTTGACTATACAACAAATACCAGATCTGTTTATGAATCTCCTTATTGTGGTGACCAAGT
This sequence comes from Solanum tacnaense, assembly GCA_029582525.1. Lineage (NCBI taxonomy): Eukaryota > Viridiplantae > Streptophyta > Magnoliopsida > Solanales > Solanaceae > Solanum > Solanum tacnaense. Next base: position 14,152 of record JAJOOD010001019.1, on the reverse strand, counting down.
TGAGATCAAAGCAGGTGTCATTAAGCTGGTTACTCCATGGAAATTGCCTCTGTGTGGTGGTGAGCATGAGGTAATCGTGAGCTTTCAGATTTACACAGGCGGAACATTGACAATTTCTGTTGAAGATGAATAGTCTTCATCTAGCTACTACAAAGGGTCTTCAGTTTCCACTTTCCACTTTTCCTCTTTCCTCTTTCCCTTTTCATTTATTTTCTTATTTTGGTTGTTTCCTTGTTTCTTCATTTTCTGAACGTTTTTGGGGTTTAGCACTTTTGGCTAAGCTCACCTTTGTACAGACTTCTTTAATTTAATATATGTGGCCCTTTGGGTTTTGATTAAAAACAAACTAATTCTTGCCTTAAACTGCCACATGTCTTTCTCTTGTGCTGCCATTTGGCTTAATTATAGGCTAGACTTTCTTCCTATTAATTATATATAGAATATAGATATAGATGATTCATAGAGTTGGCTTTATCATGCCACTTGTATTTACATCTCTAGTTTATTCAAATAAGGAGAAACTTCCTAGTGATTCGAAAAATTAATCTAATTAATTCAGTTTTAAAAGAATTTAAAAAAAAGAAGAGTTTTATAGGAGCAACATATAATTTTAGGAAAACTAGTGTAACACCTCGCAATTTAAAATAACTAGGAAGAAGCTAATAATTGGAAATAGTCATTTTTGGAAATAATGAAAATCTGGAAATTTTGTTAAGTTAGAATAAGTTGAGTTTTGGTCAACTTCAAATGGCCATAACTCCTAGCCCAGGATGATTTAGGTGTATTTCCAGAAATGGTTGGAAAGATCTTGGAATAACCTTTCCAATGCCGCTGAGTTTGCACGATTCTGAGTTCGTATGAGTGAGTTATGCTCTTTGGAAGTTGGGCTGTTTGAATAAGGAAAGCCTAATCCGGATTTGGAAGGGTAATTTAGGCTTTTCCTTACCTAATTTTTCTAATTCGTTTTTAGGAGTTAATTGGGGTAAAAAAGAATTCAGATTTTAGCCAGTTTAGAAAAGTTGAAGTTCCACGCTAGGGCTTGGAGAAAAGAGAACAGAAGAGAAAGGAGAAGAGGAAAAGCAAGATTAGCCAAGAACGATCGATTTTGGTTGTGGATTTCCCCAAGGAATCGATCCTACAAAGTATGTGAGTCTTTCATAGCGTTGGGTTCGTTCACCCACACGCCAAACATGCTTAGTTCAGCTATATTCATCCTGAAAGAGTTTGGAAGTTGATGTTCATGATATGTATTCTTGAATTTGAATGTCGTTCTTGAATTGGGTTGAATTGAGGAGTTTTTGAGATCTTTATGTTGAGTATTAGAGTTGTTTTGAGTTAGGTTCTTGAGTATATATGTTGGGTATCTCAATCTAAAATGAATTTGAGACCAATAGTCGAGTTTAGGTGAATTGGGAATGGAAAACGAAGAACAAAAAGTCAAGCAGGTTTTGGAAGGTAAGGCCGTGTCGCGGACTTGCTCCCTAAGTGAACAAAAGTCAGCTCCGCGTTGCGGTTAGGACGCGGACTCCTCTGTGTCAAAATTAATTTTTGCGATCAATTATTTAAATGAAACTCCGCATCGTGGACTTGTTCCAAGAAGGTGATTTCTTAATCTTTTCTCATGTTTAGCTATCTACAAACATTCCAAAACATCATGAGATCTTTCCTATCACAAATAACAATCCTTGAATCCATAATTCAATTCAAGGAAAGTTAAGAGTCAAGTCAAGTGAAGTTAAGAGTCAAGTCAAGTGAAGTTAAGAGTCAAGTTAAGAGAACTTTATGTTTTTCAAAAGTCTTTCACAAACGTTTTAACTTTGTATTAAGACCTAAGTATCAAGTTAAGCAAATAGTAAAGAGTTGAGTTCATTTCTCAAAAAACTATAAGGGAACTAAGTATTCCCAAAATCTTAAAATGTTTTCACATTTGACCAAGAAAGAAAACACCGATTCCAAGAGAACTTTTCTACTAAGTATTGAGTAATTATCTCAAACCAAAGAAACAAGTTTGATTTAAAACCATATGAGCTAAGTATATTTTGGGAGTAGTATTGAGCACCGATATGGGGATGCGGGTTCATATTAACTCAAGTTTCCATAAATCATGTAGCCATCATGGGTAGTAAAGGATCATACTTTTTAGATGACTCCTTAAGATGCTTTTAGCATAGGCTAGTGGATCCATTAAGTTAAGTGTTCTATATGACGGAAAAGTATAGGACAGTTCTAGCAGCGTGGGCAAGACGTTGTATCACCACTTAGCATCATAGTGGTGGCTGTCAGTGTAACATCTCGAAACTAGAAAGAACTAAAAGGAAGTTTAAAATCTGGAAATAGTTATTTTTGGAAAGTATAAGGAAGCTGGAATATTTTAAGTAAGTTAAACTAAGTTTTTGGTCAACTTCAAATGACCATAACTCCTATCTCAAGATGACTTTGGTATATTTTCATATATGGTTGGAAATATCTTGGAATTATCTTTCCAACGCCGCCAAGTTTGCACGATTCTGAGTTCGTATGAATGAGTTAAGCCCTTTGGAAGTTGGGCTGTCCGAATAAGGAAATGCCCAATCCGGATTTTTGAAGGGTAGTTTGGTCTTTTCCTTACCCAATTAATTAAATATGTTTTTAATACAATAGTTGGGGTAAAAAATGAGTTAGTTCAGTTTACACGTTTGAGAAATAAAGTTAGGGATTTTGCAGAAAGAACGCAGGAGAAAGGAGAAGAGGAAAAGCAATATTCGGCAGGACCGATCGATTTTGGTTGCGGATTCGCCAAGGAATTGGCCTTGCAAGGTATGTGAGTCTCTCATAGTGTTGGGTTCATTCACCCACATGCCAAACATGTTTAGTTCAGCGAAATTCATTCTAAAAGAGTTTGAAAGTTGATGTTCTTGACATGAATTCTTGAATTTGAATGTTGTTCTTGAATTGGGATAAATTGAGAAGTTTCTAAGTTTGTTACGTCGCATTATATAGTCGATTTGAGTTAGGTTCTTAGGTACATTTGTTGGGTATCTGTATCTAAAGGTAATTTGAGAAAAAGAACCGAGGTTGGGTGATTTGGGGCTGGAAAACGAAGAAGAAATTTCGTCCGACGAAATTTGAGTAATGGAGCGCGTCGCGCGACTTGTTCCCCGAATTGAAAAATTCTTCTTCACGTCGTGGAGCTGACACGAGGTGTTCTGCCTCAAAAGACGTTTTCGGAACCAAAATTTAATTATGCCTCCGTGTCACAGACCCACCTTCAAATCTTGATTTTTGGTCTTCTCTCATATTTAGCTATCTAAAATCTTTCCTAAACAACATGAGATCTTTCCAAACACCAATCATAATCCTTGAATCCATAATTCAATTCAAGGATCAGTTAAGAGTCAAGTCAAGAGTAGTTAAGATCAAAGTCAAAAGAAGTCAAGAGTCAAGTAAGAGAAGTTCATTTCAAGTTTTCATAAGTCTTTTATAAACGTTTTAACTTTGTTTTAAGACTTAAGTTTTGAAGTTGATTAAAATGTAAGAGCAAAGTTCATTTTCTTATAAATGATATATGGGAACTAAGTATTTGCAAGAGTAAATGTTTTCACATTTAAGATGAGAGGAAACTGAGATTTCCAAAAGAGTTTTTAACAGCAAAAGGGAACATTGATTCCAAGAAAGTTTTTTAAGATAAGTTTGAGCAATTATCTCAAGCCAGAAAAGAAGTTGTTTTAAAAACATATAAGCTAAGTATATTTTGGGAGTAGTATTGAGCACCGATATGGGGACGCGAGTTCATATTAACTCAAGCCCCCATAAAACATGTAGCCATCATGGGCAGAAAAATGATCATATTTTTAAGATGATTCCTTAGTGCTTTTTAGCATAGACTAGTGGATTCACTTAGTAGTTCAGGTTCTATACCGATGGCAAGGTATGGGACAGTCCTTGGCAACGTGAGGTAAAAGGTTGTACCATCACTTAGGCTCATAGTGATGGTTGTCGGTAAGAGAATCTCCCACAGAAGTTATATTACTTTCTAAATGGGTAGAGTTAAGTTTGTTATTGCTTTATCTTTAACGAACTAAGATTGTTTTCAGTTGTTTTATAAGCTTTATATATATATCGCATGTTTTTTATTGATTTAGATTGAGTTGAATATCCATGAGTTGAGAAGAGCCAGGTAGGTGTTTCTTCCATAGTCTCTTTCGAGCCTATGTTTGTTAGCATTCCAACTCGCATACTGGTACATTCAATGTACTGATGCCAGTTGGCATGCATCTTATTATGATGCAGACACAGGTAACCAGGATCAGCATCCAGCGCCTCGTTGATCCAGCTTGAGCATTGAGAGTATATTGGTGAGCCTCCTTACATTCCGGAGGACTCCTTTATTTTCTTTCTAGTCTTTCAGATGTTAGGATGATCGGGGTCCTGTCCCGACATCCCTCTTTGTTTTAGAGGCTTCATAGATCGTTAGTAGTTCAGTAGTCTTTGCATTATCATTCTTATGTTAAAGACTTTGGTTGCCACTTTTGGCCAAGTTGAATGTTTAATCTTTAAAACATTCTCAATTATTTTATTATTCAGTTCAGTTAAGTTCATTGATCATTATAGATATGAATATTGTCTTCCACTAAGTTAAGTAAGTCAGGTCAAGGGTTCGCTTGGGGCCAAGAATGGTCTTCGAGTGCCGGTCCTGCCTAGGGTGTAGGCTCGGGGCGTGACACTCGGTTAGACAAACTCACACAGAAACTATATTACTTTGTTATATGAATAAAGTTGAGTTTGTTATTGCATTTTCTTTAACTAACTAAGTTGCTTTTTACTGTTTTATAAAGCTTTTCATAGATTGCATGTGTTTCATTGATTTATATTAAGTTAAGCTATTCATGAGTTGAGAATAGCCAAGGTAAGTGTTTCTTTCAGAATCTTTTCAAGCCTATGTTATGTTTAGCATTACAACTCGTATACTCGTACATTTAATGTACTGATGCCAATTGACCTGCATCATCTTATGATGTAGACGCAGGTAACCAGGATTAGCACGTAGCGCTTCGTTGATCCAGTTGAGCACTCAGAGTCAGTTTGTTAGCCTCCTTGCATTCTGGAGGACTCATTTTACTTTGCTTTCAGTATTTTATTGTTAGGATGATCGGGGGTCTTGTCCCGACATCCCTCATTTTTTAGAGGCTTGATAGACAGTTAGTAGTTCAGTTGTCTTTACATTATCATTTCATATGTTAAGACTTGAGTTGCCATTTTGGCCTAGTTGAATGTTTGACCTTTAAACTTTCTTAGTTATTTTATTAAACAGTTGAGTAAAGTGCATTTGATCAGTGTAATAATGTTTTTAAGTCTTTCGCTGAGTAAGTAAGCCAGAACAAGGGTTCGCTTGGGGTCTGCAATGGTTCTCGAGTGCCGGCCACGTCCAGGGTGTAGGCTCGGGGAGTGACAACTAGGAAACCAATTAATTAACTAAATAAAAAATGTCTACGAAACCTATAGATTCTAAGTAAGGGTTCAAGTTATTCCAAAGTGAAGGTATTAGGCATCCTTCGAAATCCACAACTGTAGGTCACGATTGAATTCATTCTTCAAATGGAGGAGGAGATAAAAATAATATACAAATATAGTAAACATGTGATATAAACAAATAATAAAATAAAATAATAATATGAGAAACAACTTAAGGTTTACCTAACGTCAATAATATATACACAGTAATATCCGAACTCCATTGGAATAGCTTCAATGGGAAGCGACTCCAAGGTACCTGTAAACACACTTAGTAAAAGTGTTAATGATAAAATAATATGTATAAGAATAAATGAAATAAATAATAACTTAAAATAAAACTCGTCTTATATACATGGGAGACTTTGAAAATCGACGGTAATTTCTTCATCGGTCAATTTTAACGTGCAAAATATACAAAATTAACCTGCTGGAAACACAAGTTGATGTAATCAATAACTCAAAAAAACAGACATGTATTTAACAAAAAGTAAAGTAGCAAGATATGTTAAAAATTAAAATCCATCTAGCACGTCATTGAGCAAGATTAACAAAATAAAACACTAAGGGGGTGTTTGGTAGGCCGCATTAAAACAAAAAGTCCATATATTATGTATGGTATTATTTAGTACTACGATTGATAGGAAATTGAGTCTATGTATAACTAATCCATTAATTAGTTATATCTCCTACATGGTATTATAGGATTACTAATACCTTTCATTTGGAGGTATTAGTAATACATGAGATATAATACCATGAGATAAGTCTATGTAAAGACAAAAATATCCATCAAATCATTTTAATTCTTTTGTTTATTTTCTTGATTTTATGTTTTATATTTGTAGTAGTAAATTTATTTAAATAAATTAGCTTACAAATTATTTAGAGAGAGTTGTTTGTTACTAAATAGATCCAATACAAATTAATACAATATTTAAAATATGAGTTGTTTAATATTAACTAATTAAAAAGACAAATATATCACCACATGACGTTTCTGATCTTAATTGAAGGTATGTACATTTTGAACAATTTATAAAATAGATATTAAAATTACAACTTGCATTTCTTATGTGTAAATGTAGATGGTTTATTCAATTTTCCTATTGTTTACCATCTTTTCAATTTTAAAAGTTGATAATTTATGTTTTTTTTTTTTAAATTGAAAATTGATATTTTGTAAGTGATCAATTTACGAAGATGACAATTATTTATCCTCAAATAATTTAAGTGAAAAAAATGGCAAGCATGACAACAAAATTGTTTTCTCATAGCTAGTTAGAAGACCATAAAAAAAATATTGTCCGACAATTATTTACCTTAAGCCAATTGCATAATAATTCACGGTATAATTAGAAAGAAGTTTTTTATAAAATTTTAATCCAAACACAAGATGAGCTGGGAAACAATGAACCAATCACTTGGTAAAAATAGTCCCTACATTACTAATCCCTACACTATTAATCATTTAATCCCTGCAATCCTAATCTCAACATTACTAATCTCTGCATGATTAATTTGTACCAAAGGACCCCTAAAACACAGTGGCCAAACACGCAAAAGAAAACAGAGCAAGACTGGGTAAAAAATTAATAGTGTAACATAATATCTAAAACACAATGAAAGAAATAAATAACAACTATAATCATGAAAAATTTAATGAAACAAAGTAAGCCTGTAGAACATGTTTATGAAATAAAGATGATACTTAAAGAAAATGAAATAAAAATGGAAATAGAACTGATTTAAAGTTGGGGTTTTGCCGAAGTTGGCTTGTTTCTTGTCATTTTGGTCCAATCGGCAAAACATAGAGCTTTGAGCTTCACCGGAGTTCGTGGAGCTTGAGCTCGTTGATGTTGAGTTGAAATAGCTAAATTAAACAAAAGAAAATCGTGAAGGGGAAGAGGAAAAGGTTACCGGTTCATCAGGCCTGAAGTTACTTGAAAGCTCGCCGACAATGGCGATTTGAGAAGGATCTGGTGGTGTTGTTGTGGGTGGGTATGGGGTCTGGTTTGGTGGTAAGTCTGGCGAGGTGAAAGTGTGAGGAATGGAGGAGGGGTTGGTGGGGTTTCGCTGGAAAAAGGAGAAAAATGAATGGGGTTTTGGGTGGTGGATTTTCCGAATTCCGGCGGAGCTCCGATGAGCTTGTCACCAGAAAATTAAGAACACTAAGGATGTGTTTGGTATGAAGGAAAATGTTTTCCTAGAAAATAAGTAGATTTTTGACTTATTTTCTCATGTTTGGTTAGTGACTAGAAAATATTTTTCGGAAAAGATTTTTTAGTGTTTGATTTATAAATGAAAATTACTTTTGAGAAAATATCTTTTATTTTTACTAAAGAGTAGAAACTATTTTTTGAATTGAAATTGAAAATAATTTTTAAAAATAAACTAATTTTTTTTTGGGGATGGTGGGGTGGTGGTGGTGACGCGCCGGGGGGGGGGTAGGTGTGAGATGGGGTAAAAAAAATAATTTGAAATTAAAAATATATTTTTTAAAATAAACTTAATTTTTTTTTGGTGGGAGGGGGGGTAGGGGTAAGATTGGGTAAAAAAAACAAAAAACTAAAATTTATTAAAAACAAACTTATTTTTATTTTTTTGGGGGGATGGGGGGCTGATTGGGGTGGGAGGGTCGCGAGTAGGGTGGAAGGGGGGGTAGGGGTGAGATGGGGTAAAAAAAATAAAAATTTGAAATTTAAAATATTTTTTAAAAACAAACTAATTTTTTTTTTGGAGTTTGAGGCTGATGGGGGTGGGGGGTCGCAGGTAGGGGTGGGATGAAAAATAATAATTTGAAATTGGAAATATTTTTTAAAAATCAAACTTTAAATTTTATTTTTTGGGAGGAAGGGTGGGGTGGGGGTGGGGAATTGAGGGTAGGGATGAAAATAAAATTTTGAAATTGGAAATAATTTTAAAAAGAAATTTTAAATTTTTTTGGGGTGGGGGGTTGGTTGCGGGGGGGAGGGGGGATTGAGGGTAGGGTGAAAATAAAATTTTGAAATAGGAAATAATTTTTTTAAAAAAACTTTAATTTTTTTTGTGGAGGGGGGAGGGTAGGGGGCTGGCGGGATGGGGGGATTGGGGTAAAAAAATAAAAAAATTGAAGTTGAAAAATATATTTTTAAAAAAGCTTCAAATTTATTTTTTCAACCAAAAAATTGATTTGAAGTTGGAGGAAAGTTTTGGAGAATGTTTTCCTTACTTTTTGAAGGAAAGTCATTTTCCTTGAATCTGAGGAAAATAAGTTGATTTGGAAAACATTTTTCAAAACATTTTACCCAACCAAACATGAGAAAATTGGAAAACATTTTCACCAAACACACCCTAAAAGAAATTTCTCAACACTAAAAAATCTGAAAATTACCCCATTTTCTAAAATGTTATCCACCATCACTAACTTAATGACCAAGAAATTGTTTAAATAGAAAATTGAAAAACCGTCTTACTACAATACCACTATCTTGAAACTGTGGGCTAAAACCACATGCTAATAAATTATTTGTGTATGCAATTTTATCCGAATTTAAATATATGTCTAAACTGCGCTAGAAACACAAAAACTGAATATTAATAAAAGTAACAAATAAAATGAATATTAACAAATCTAACAAATAAAATGAATGACATGTAAAAAAATGTAATTTAACATAAAATAATGATTTAATCAAAGACACGATATTCATAACATATTCAATTGATTGTGCCAAAAAATAATGTCATTGAAATTATTGAATAAAAAATCCCAAAATTTTGAAAAATAAGGATAAATATCGATAAACTTATTTAAAATTATAAAAATGTATTTTGTACTATTGAATAAATAAAACTTAACAGTTACGAATTTTGAAAATATTAGGCCAAAATTGGGTGTCAATAGCTTGTTCTATATATTATCTTTTTGAGATTGGTCAAACTATGATTCCTATTAAGTACCCATGTTTTGGAACTCATACTGCACTTCTGCATGTTTTTCTAGTATAGTGCCTAGTATGAGGCATCCTTGTTGATTCCTGATCGGTTTAGCATCTTATTGTTTGAATCATGGTGAGTGCTTTTGTATCTAAAGACTTGCTTCCTTCCTTCTTTATTTTGTTGTCTTTATATTTTGTATATTTTTAGACAGACATGTTTTCTATAGCTCTACTATTGTACTTTAGACACACCTCTACCTATGATACCAAGTTCAGAGTTTGATTATTGTACATATTCATCTTTCTTGGTTTCTTTGGGACCTTGTTATATATTTAATACTTCTCTGTATATATAATATGCTAGGGGCCATTCTTATATTATTGTTTCTTCCACACAATACGTTTTAGTTTTATTTATCACATGTTATCTCGGGTATTAGCATGCCTACTAGGGATTTATGGTAGAAGCCATCATGATTCAATATTCGAGTCATCAAAACGTGGTATTAGAACTTATGGTTCATTGGTCATACTAGTACAAGAGAAAGTGCCTAGTAAAGTCACACAAATTTATTTGATGACATCTCCATCCTATCTTCGAGAGGCTATATGACATTTTAAGGAATATTTCATCTTTCTTGTTCCTTTTATCATGTCTTATTGACTCTATCCAGATCAAACATTCTTTGTTTTATTCATTCTCAGATGGTTAGAATGAGGTCTTTGTGAGCAGATCTAATGCTTCTGCACCTACAACTAGATCCCCCGCTAAGAATTGAGGCAAAGGTCAACCTAGAGGTTGAGATACGACACGAGTTACAATACCAACTCGAGACTAAGATAAGGCACCATTACTTGAGCTTGACATCAAGAAGGTATGTCCCAGGAAAAGGCTTTACCTAGCACATCGGGTGGTTCTTAGGTTAGGAATGAGGTGCACACATTAGCCAAGGCAGTGGCTTAGGGTGTTCAGGTTCTAAGAAAATAGCCTGAGGCTTTGGCTCCTCATTTAGTAGTATTGCTAGTGATAGTTGTTGCTCAACCTATGACAATTAGGCTAGTTATGTTTTCTGAAGAATGGAAGATGTTGGGCTAGTTAATCATTTTGGGTACTCTAAGTTCTCGAATGCTATAGGTGAGGATGCCCATGAGTTTCTAATTAGAAGTCAAGAAAGGTTCTGTAACCTTAACCTAGTGGATTCGTGCGAGTTTGACCATACAAAATTTCATATGGAAGGGCTAGAACTGAAGTGTTGGAGGTCTTATCTTAAGTATAGGCCAGTTGACACCATCGATTACTTGGGCTCAGTTCTACTAGGCTTCCTTGGTGAAGTATGTGCCTGACAATCCGAGAGAGTTATTGCAAAATGATTTCACAACTCATCAGCAAGGATAAATATTTTTTCTAAAGTATAAGACGGTATTCCATGAGTTGGATAGGGATGTTGTTATGATCATGCCAATAGAGCACGAGTGAGTATCCGGTTCGTCAAGGGGTTGGCTTTACCTCTTTAGTTGGTTATAATGAACCTAGTGACATCAAGTTTTTATCATAACCCAAAGTACACCCTAGACGTGACATAGTGAATAAGACCCTGAGAGGCCCTAAAAATGTCACTTGACATAAGTATGACGTAAAGAAATACATGAAGAGAGAGAATAGGCAATATAAGTCGCAGCCCGTAAGCATGATGTAAAGAAATACAGTAAGAGAGAGAATACACAATATAAGTCTTAGCCCATAAGATGACATAAAAGGTACCAACAAAGTACATAAAACAATACGTGGAATATTACTAAGTCTAACATAACCTTTTGAACATCATGGGAGTGGTTGGGACGTAACCCATACACCACGTACAAGTCTGAAACTAAAAGACAATAAAAGTAATAAAACGTCAAAGATCATGTCCGAGAACTATGAGGAATCACCAACCCAAATAGTCGATAGCGGAGCAATCCACCTAAGTGCGTCTAGGTGGAGGAGTGTTAGATCCTATATTATGAGACAATATAGGTATAAATATTCATTAGTTCTATGAATGTACCAAGTATGGGGAAATGCATAGAAACACAAAACATGATAATATGGTGAACTTAAGCATAATAAGCATGACCAAGTAAAACATAATCAAGGCCTTTAAAGAGAAATCACAAATCATGAACAAGGTCAATGCATACTTGAAAACCATAGGAAACACTTTCAAAGGACCTTTGAAGAAAACATAGTTCATTTGTGGGATATTTACCGTTATTTGACAATAAGACCATGCGAGGTATAACATGAAATCTGGTGTAACCCTCACACCGAAAAGAGAGGGGTTACTTGTCAAGGTAGAACTCCATATCATTCATTATACCTAAAGTGGATCCACTAGCTAGAACATTTAAGACAATCCTACGAGGGCACACATTTTGGGACAATGAAATTACTAGTAAAGACCAAATCTCTACTAACAGTAAGGTCTTCATTTCAAAGTCCTCTCGGTAATGAGTAAATCCCAACATAAAAGACATAATCATAGTCATATCAAAGTACTTGGAAAGGCAACAATTGAGACTACCAATCCAATCAAAAGTTCATATTAGAATAACTGCATTCAAAACCATGATTCTTGTTCATAATAGACAGTAACCTTTCTAAGTATCTAAATCATGATTCAATCCAAATGTGAGAAAATCTTTGACAAATTATTCACACTTTATCTTAAAAGCATCCTTTAGTCATAAGCCATTCTTTTCATACAACATGTATGAATCCATAAATGGAAGTTCATGAGTTCATAGTCATAATGAAGTATAAAGCATGGGTCCATATGAAATCAATTAGAAACATGAAGTTGAGTCAAATCATTCTTAATAAGAGAAAATAATAACAATTGAATCATAATAAATTGGACCCATGAAGAATAGCATGAAACCCTAGATAATTAGGTGAAATTGAATTGGATATTTGAGTTTCTTTCGGAACCCAATGAAAGGAACTCATTGGTGAATTCACACATACCTTGGGTAATCAAGACCCTAGTAATGGAGGAATAAACCTTGAATTTTGATGAAACCCTAGCTTGACTTGAAGATCCCTGGAGTGAATTTTGGAGAAGAAGACTTAAAAGCATCTTGAGGTTTTGCGTGAATGAGAGGGAATATGGTCACTTTTAAGGGTAAAAGCAATTATAGGGGTAGTTATAGGTTAAAATGACATAGTTTAGGGATTAATAGAGTAAGAAAATAGCAAAACACCCTGACTTAAAAACTATCCGATGACTCATATGGTCCATAGGACTTTCTACGGACCATCCTGTCAGCCGTAGAGTCAAGTACTGGGGTCTAATTTTTGGCCAATTTCTATGAATCACCTTCTATAGTCCTTAGAACTTTCTATGGGTCGTAGGCCCTTTTCGTAAGAACCCATTATCCAAAAGTTCCACCAAGTCTAGACCCTTTTCTACGGACCCCTTCCTACGGGTCGTAGGTTCTTTTAATAACCATCCTATTGGTCCATAGGAATGTTCAGAAACCCAAAAAATTCATCATCTTTCAAGTTCCTTCCTACGACTGCGTTCTACAGACCGTAGGACCTTGTACATTTTGTAGATGGGCTTGTAGAACTGAACAATTGCCTAATTTATGCAACTTTCCTTCCCAATCACAACTACTTATTTCTGATGTGTTACAATATCTCCCCATTGGGAATATTCTTCCTCGAATGAGACTCAAACTAGCATGAATAGAGTAGGGAGAGAAACTAACAACCCAAAATGAATGCAATTTATATGAAAATTCACATAATCAAGGAGTAATCGACTACAAGCTAAAACTTAAATTTAAAACAAGTTTTCATGAACATGCATGTATATAGAAACATGAGAATGACTAAAATGCATGAATTCTAAAGGATAAACCATAAGGAACTTAATACCTCAAGCTAGAATAGGAGCGGAGGGAAAGAGATGAGGATACTTGGACATCATATCGACTTTGGTCTCCCCAGTGGCACCCTCAACTAATTGAGTCCTCCATCGAACCTTTACGAATACAACTTCTTTATTTCTCAATTTTCAAATTTGACGAACAAATATTTCAACCGGAACTTCTTTATACAAGAGACTTCCCTTAACTCCCAATTTTTCCAATGGAATTATAGACGTTGCATCTTTGACAAAGTTTTTTTAATAAAGAGACATGGAATACCGGATGTACTGATGCAAAATCTGAAGGTAATTCCAATTCATAGACCACCTTGCCAATACGCCCTCAAAATATGATACAGGACTACATAATTGGGACTAAGATTCCATTTCTTTCTAAGCCTCATTATGCCCTTCATAGCTGAGATGTTTAAGTAAAACCAATCATCAACGTCAAATTCAATCTTTCTCCTTGTAACATTGGTGTAACGACTCGGAAAAAAATGATAGGTTAAGCAAGAGCCTATGACTTTGTGTTGACTTTATAATGAGGTTCTATGAGGGGTTTATATGTAATTTCGTTTTAATTGTGTAACTTCGACAATTTAAAATGAATAAGAAGAAGCTTGAAATTGGAAGTAGTCACTTTTGGAAAAATTCAGAATCTGGAAATTTGGTCAACTGTGGGAAATCAGTGAGTTTTTGGCCAACTTTGAGCAGTCATAACTCCTAGATCAGGATGATCCAGGAGTAGTTCCAGTTATGTTTGGAAAGCCCTTGGAACGATCTTTCCAACGCCACCGAGTTTGCTCGATTCCGAGTTCGTATGAG